>JARQOD010000252.1:0-179630 GCA_033576555.1 Oophaga sylvatica
ACTGGCGGTGTTGTAACCCAGGGATGAGAAGAGAACATGGTGGAGGCAGCAGGACTTTTTGCCGTTCACACAGCAGGGGAACAGCTGACATTACTGAACCCCAGTAACACGGGAGCAAGTGTTAACTGTGCTAACAGCACTTCCGAGAAACAACTGGCGGTGTTGTAACCCAGGGATGAGAAGAGAACATGGTGGAGGCAGCAGGACTTTTTGCCGTTCACACAGCAGGGGAACAGCTGACATTACTGAACCCCAGTAACACAGGAGCAAGTGTAGACTGTGCTAACAGCACTTCCGAGAAACAACTGGCGGTGTTGTAACCCAGGGATGAGAAGAGAACATGGTGGAGGCAGCAGGACTTTTTGCCGTTCACACAGCAGGGGAACAGCTGACATTACTGAACCCCAGTAACACAGGAGCAAGTGTAGACTGTGCTAACAGCACTTCCGAGAAACAACTGGCGGTGTTGTAACCCAGGGATGAGAAGAGAACAGGGTGGAGGCAGCAGGACTTTTTGCCGTTCACACAGCAGGGGAACAGCTGACATTACTGAACCCCAGTAACACGGGAGCAAGTGTTAACTGTGCTAACAGCACTTCCGAGAAACAACTGGCGGTGTTGTAACCCAGGGTCAAGGAGGGTGTAGGCATAAAATATTGAGTTATTGCCTTGTTACGTGGCCATTGCAAATGTATGTACTTCAAACAAGAATAAATGAAGTTTTACTACAACAATAAAATGATAAATTTCAATTACAAGAATAGAAAAATATTTATACTTGACAGTCCTCTGTGGTTGATAACGTTTAATGGCTAACTGAAAATATGGTAACAAATTCAAAGCTTTCGAGACTACTCAGGTGTCTTCATCAGGCTAAGAGTAAAGCCAAAAATGAAGAATCACATATTTCTACACACAACAGGACACAGGAATAGCTAAGACAAGTGAGGGAGGGACAAGTGAGGGGAGACCGGCAACAAAAAGGAGAACAACGATGAATTATCAGCGCCACACAATCACAGATAAATTAATGAATTTAGCTGTGGCAAAAGACTTTTGTATGCCCGCCCGGTCATAGCATCATGGATATGGAATTACTGTTATTAAAATATAACTTCAAATATGAGAAACGTACAAAGGTTTCAGAATATAAGCTCATCATGACCTTTGACACTGTTAGTGATGGAATGAATAGATCACATGGATTTATGTCATTCTATATCAATTAAGGAATCTGCGTCTATGCCCTTCCAGGGTCATGAAAACCCCAAAAAATACGCCAATGAGAGGGCAATCAAACTTTCTATCCTTATCTAGGAACTGTTTGAATATTTATGTTCATCCCTGTGAGATAATGACAGTTCTGATACACGTCACTTACTTGTCTTACCTATTGCAATATTCCTGTGTCCTGTTGTGTATAGAAATATGTGATGCTTAATTTTTTTAGTTAGTCTTTCCCTGATGAAGAGACGTGAGTAGCCTTGAAAGCTTGCAATTGTTTTCCATCTTTTCAGTTATCCATAAAAAGGTATGAACCACTGCTGACTCTGAAGTCTAAATATTTTTCTATCTACTGGCTAACACGGTACAAAGATACACATGTTTTCTAATTTCAAGAAGGAAAAATAAATAAAATACAAATCTAAACGCATATATGCACATGCCAAAAATAAATGGAACAACACAACACCCAAAAAATTGGTAACAAAATATAGTGTTGTAAATTTAAGAATAAAAGTACTTTTTTTTTTTATGAATAATGCTTAAGGAACGCAATGTTAAACTATAACATAGTGAAGACAATGGATTTTGTAATAGTCACTCATCATCATCATCGCAAATTTTATGTGACAGTCACAGACAATTTAATTATTTAAGTTCATAAAATCGTAACTTTCTATAGCATGTATGACATGTCCAGCATGGACTCATCAATGTGATTGATGACACAATAATGTACAATAAAAAATAACCATTTAAAAAAACATTAGGCATTGTTTGTCACAATTTAAGTGTGTGCCTGCAAGTGTAGGTGAAACAAAGGCTACGGATAGCAAAGGTATATTCTATGTCTGTATCACACAGTGGACAGCCTCTGATGGGTAATGCCGATGTTATACTGTACGTCAATAAAGTCTGCGGCTGAAATCATGCATTTTTTGCTTGTAGAGTGTTGAAGAGGGTAAAAGAATGTCTGTTTGCGCAAAGCTTTATCCGTCAACACTACCTTCCTACTGTCACGCGTAGGGTAGGGTAGCGTGTGGCAATTAGCTGACTATCAAATGTGAGGTTAGGCTGCGTTATTGCGCACTAGGGACGCCAAAAAAAATACAGCAGTAATAATTTAATGTGTAATACTACACCTATGACAAACCAAAAAATTACGTTCCCTCTTTAACAATGTACAAGACTAACAAGCCTAATGGTTGACGCTGACTTAATTGAGATACAGTATTACATCAACATTGTCCATGAGTAACTATGCACTGTGATACCTATATACCAGTATTAATTTATATCTCTTGTGGTTGTTTCAACAGCACTTGCAGGTATAAGTACCTATTGTCAGTATGCATGATGCACTTTCTAGATGTAATAATTTATTATTGGACATTATTACCATGTTTACATGCTGGCCATTTCATATATGGTGTTTGAAGTTACAGTTGGCATCAGTATGTGTATTTTATAATGTCTGTCATAAATAAAACTCGTCATGATGATGATGAGGATGTAATGATTCGTACATCCATTGAGTGCATTATCTTACAGGTACAGATAAAGTTCCTTTAAAAGCATTAATTCATAAGTCTGAAATGTACTTTTATGCATTAATTTAAAAATGTGAAGAGTAGACTATGTTTTATTTTTTGTTACCATTTCTAATAGACATGTGCAGATATGCGCTGTGATGACAAATTATTATTTGTCCATATTTTTCTTAAAAATTTATCATTCTAGGCCTGCAAAACTTCACAATTTCATGTTTTCAGCATAACAAGCAGGGTGACGGCTCTTCCCTATTTGGAGCATGTTGGTCATGTGTTTTTCTGTCCATGTGTCGGGAACAGGACACTTCTTGCCGTTGACACAGCAGGGGAACAGCTGGCGTTACTGAACCCCACTAACAGTAGAGCTTGTGTTTTGTTCTGTGGACACGACACTTCTGAGCAGCAACTGGCAGTGTTGGAGCCCAGGGAGTAGAGTTCAGGTGGTAGAAAGATGAACATAACAGGAGACATGGATAACGTTGCGAACCAGTTATTTAATCTGAAAACGGACAGACAAATTCTGGCGAGATCCATGCCTTGTTCATTTTCAGAAAAGTAAGCCGGTCTACATTATCGGAGGATAGTCGCATGCGACGGTCTGTTAGTACACCACCTGCAGCACTAAAGACGCGCTCCGATAATACACTGGCAGCAGGGCAAGCCAGCACCTCCAATGCATACTGGCTAAGCTCTGGCCATGTATCCAGCTTAGAGACCCAAAACTTGAATGGGGAAGAGCCATCTGGGAGTACACTGAGAGGCAAAGCCAAGTAGTCTGTCACCATCTGACGGATACGTTGCCTCCCGCTGACTGGAGCCCTCTCGGATGGTGTAGACATTTGTGGCGCTGCCACAAAACTTTGCCACATTTTGAACATACTGGTCTTTCCCTGTGCAGAGGCACTGCGTGTGCTCCCTCTTGTTGCAGAGCTCTCTACACTGCCTCGACGCACAGAGCTGCTTTGTAAAGCAGTAGCAGCAGCAGTGCTCTCGGCAGTAAGGTAGAACATTAGGGATTGCACCAGTGTGTCTTGGTACTCCCGCATTTTACGTCCCCGGTTCAACGGTGTGATGAGGCTTTTGACGTTGTCCCGGTAGCGAGGGTCTAGGAGGGTGTACACCCAATAATCAGACGTCGTGAGAATGTGGGCGATGCGGCGGTCGTTTCTTAGGCACTGCAGCATGAAATCAACCATGTGCTGCAGACTCCCAACTGGCAAAGAAACGCTGTCCTCTGCAAGAGGCGTTATCTCTGCCTGCTCTGCATCACCCCACCCTCGCTCTACATACTGACTAGAGCGTTGTGTACCTCCCTCTGGAGCGATGTCTTCCTCCTCCATTGACTCCTCCTCCTCATCCTCCTCACAAAGTGAGCCCTGCCCAGCCCTTTGTGAGGAACCACGTTGCGCTGACTTTCCAGAAGGTGATGGAATTTGTGACTCCTCATCCTCCACCTCTTCCAAAACCTCATCCCTTATTGCTTGCAGTGTTTTTTGAAGCAGGCAGATAAGGGGACAGTCAGGCTGACTAGTGCATCATCTGCACTCGCCATCCGCGTTGACTCATCAAACGCACGCAAAACGTGGCACATGTCCTTCATAGTGGCCCACTCATTAATGGTGAAGTGTGGACGGCGCAAATTGCGTGTTGATTGCGCCTGATGCAGCTGATACTCCATAACTGCTGGCTGCTGCTCACACAACCGCTCCAACATATGTAACGTTGAATTCCACCTGGTGGATACGTCACATATGATGCGATGTTCAGGAAGGCGCAATCTGCGTTGCAGAGCTGCAATGCGCGATCTGGCCATGCTGGAACGTCGCAAGTGAGCGCACTCTAGGCGGACCTTGTGCAGCAGTGCATCAAGATCCGGATAGTCCCTCAAAAAACTCTGCACGACCAAGTTGAGCACATGTGCCAGACATGGTATGTGAGTGAGGTTGCCAAGGCCAGAGCTGCCACCAGATTTCGGCCATTGTCACACACTACCAAACCTGGCTGGAGATTCGCTGGCAAAAACCACACGTCGCTCTCCTGCTTGATGGCATTCCAGACCTCCTGCGCTGTGTGGCTTCGATTCCCCATGGGAATTAATTTCAGAACGGCCTGTTGCCGTTTGGCCACGGCTGTGCTCATATCGGTCGCATCAGGTAAGCGTCCACGGGTCCATGTGGAGGTAGACCGTGACGGCTCCTGCAGCGATGATTCTGAGGAACTGGAGTAGGAGGAGGAGTCAATGTGGACAGACTTGATTCCGGCAATCCTTGGAGTTGGCAGAACACGTACAGCGCCACTCGCAAGATCTGTACCCGGCTCCACAACATTCACCCAATGGGCAGTGAGTGAAAGGTATCGTCCCTGGCCATGGGTACTGGTCCACGCATCGGTGGTCAGGTGGACCTTGCTACTGACGGCGTTTAGTAGCGCATGTTTAATTTTTGCCTCAACATGCTTTTGCAGACCAGGGACGGCTTGCCTGCTGAAATAAAATCGGCTGGGCACATTGTATTGTGGGACTGCCAATGCCATTAATTCACGGAAACTGTCAGTCTCCACCAGCCTGAATGACAGCATTTCAAGGGACAGGAGTTTTGCAATGACAGCATTCAGAGCCTGTGCTCGTGGATGGTTTGCCGAGTATGGCCGTCTTTTATCCCATGCCTGTGCTACCGATGGCTGTTTTGTGGCCTGGGTGTGTGAGGATGACAGGGAACTTGCACCTGTGGGTGGAATAACACTGTGTCTCTGGACAACAGTGACAGAGGTTCTTCCATGGCGATCCTTTGAGGAAGCCTTACCAGCTGTGTGTGAACTGGAGGAAGAGGCTCCAACAGGAGCTGAAGATGTAGGTGCTGCTGTAGGTTGGCCTACATCTCCAGTGTGTCTTTGTAACTCAACAAAGTGCTTTGACCGCACATGTTTCCACATATTTGTTGTATTAAGGTTACTGACACTTTTACCTCTTTTAATTTTTTGATTACACAGCTTGCATTTGACATAGCAAATATCATCTGCAACTGTATCAAAAAAGGACCACGCAGAGCAAGTCCTGGGAGCGCCCGGTTTGGCTGTTGTAAGAGAACTGCTCCGAACGGGTGCCAAACTGGAGGCTACAGGCAAGCGAGTCTGCAGCCTACCTCTCCCTACTGTTTGGACCGTTGGGGCAATCTCTTCCTCAGAGCTGCTCCCACCACCTTCCTGTTCCTCACGCCATGTTGGGTCTTGGACCTCATCATCTCCACCACTACCCTCTTCCAACACCTGCTGTTGTTGGGTGGTCTGGCCAGCACCATGCTCAACAGAAACTGGCAACTGAGTCTCATCATCATCAGATGCGTTCTGCGGTGTGCTGACCATCGGCACTGGCTCACCCGCCTCTTCAGATTCAGAGAGACACAGCTGTTGCGCATCACTGCATACTGCCTCTTCTTCACATTCCAGAATGCTGCTTGGCTGGGCCCCTGTTTCCAAGCCAACAGATTCTGAGAACAGAAGCAGAGACTCAGCTGGCTCCTGTACAGAGCTCTCTGACTGCCTGGGCAATTTGGCAGGCGGTGAAGAGACTGATGGTTGTTCAACAGTGCTGTGGTCCTGAGAGGAGGTGGAAGGTATTGAAGTCGATGCATTGGCTGCCATCCAACCAACAACGGCTTCAATTTGTTCTTCACGCAGCAGGGGGGTACGCTGAGCTCCTACAAAAGTGCGCATAAAGGAACGCTCACGGGGAAAACTGGTGGATGCTGTGTCACTGGGTGCGGCAGCAGCCACAGAATCCCACGTCCTCTCCCTGCTGCAAATCCACGGCCTCGACCACGACCACGTGCCTTACTCACTGACTTCTTCATCTTGGTAGATTGATAAAGAAAGTCAGAAAAGTTAAGGCCTAAGTGTGGTTATTCCTCACAGACTACAGTGAACCCTGCAGACAACTGTTCAGTATCTGTGAAAGGCCCCTTTGTGTAGTTCTATAGTGTTTGCAACCAATGTATTGTATACGGATGGAAGCGCGTCACACTAATAGATTATATTTTTTTCCACTAAAATGGAGCAGCACCAATTAGAGAAAAATGTGAAGGATGAGGCAGTGACACACGCTCAGCAGACTACAACCGGCAGTGGTTGAAGTACAAACTGGAGCGTAATCTGCACTCACAAAATGAAAAGCTCACAGACTACAGTGAACACTGAAACACAACTGTTCACTATCTGTGAAAAGCTCCTTTGTGTAGTTCTATAGTGTTTGCAACCAATGTATTGTATACAGATGGAAGCGCGTCACACTAATAGATTATTTTTTTCCACTAAAATGGAGCAGCACCAATTAGAGAAAAATGTGAAGGATGAGCAGTGACACACGCTCAGCAGACTACAACCGGCAGTGGTTGAAGTACAAACTGGAGCGTAATCTGCACTCACAAAATGAAAAGCTCACAGACTACAGTGAACACTGAAACACAACTATTCACTATCTGTGAAAAGCTCCTTTGTGTAGTTCTATAGTGTTTGCAACCAATGTATTGTATACAGATGGAAGCGCGTCACACTAATAGATTAGTTTTTTTTCCACTAAAATGGAGCAGCACCAATTAGAGAAAAATGTGAAGGATGAGGCAGTGACACACGCTCAGCAGACTACAACCGGCAGTGGTTGAAGTACAAACTGGAGCGTAATCTGCACTCACAAAATGAAAAGCTCACAGACTACAGTGAACACTGAAACACAACTATTCACTATCTGTGAAAAGCTCCTTTGTGTAGTTCTATAGTGTTTGCAACCAATGTATTGTATACGGATGGAAGCGCGTCACACTAATAGATTAGTTTTTTTTCCACTAAAATGGAGCAGCACCAATTAGAGAAAAATGTGAAGGATGAGGCAGTGACACACGCTCAGCAGACTACAACCGGCAGTGGTTGAAGTACAAACTGGAGCGTAATCTGCACTCACAAAATGAAAAGCTCACAGACTACAGTGAACACTGAAACACAACTATTCACTATCTGTGAAAAGCTCCTTTGTGTAGTTCTATAGTGTTTGCAACCAATGTATTGTATACGGATGGAAGCGCGTCACACTAATAGATTAGTTTTTTTTCCACTAAAATGGAGCAGCACCAATTAGAGAAAAATGTGAAGGATGAGGCAGTGACACACGCTCAGCAGACTACAACCGGCAGTGGTTGAAGTACAAACTGGAGCGTAATCTGCACTCACAAAATGAAAAGCTCACAGAATACAGTGAACACTGAAACACAACTATTCACTATCTGTGAAAAGCTCCTTTGTGTAGTTCTATAGTGTTTGCAACCAATGTATTGTATACGGATGGAAGCGCGTCACACTAATAGATTAGTTTTTTTTCCACTAAAATGGAGCAGCACCAATTAGAGAAAAATGTGAAGGATGAGGCAGTGACACACGCTCAGCAGACTACAACCGGCAGTGGTTGAAGTACAAACTGGAGCGTAATCTGCACTCACAAAATGAAAAGCTCACAGAATACAGTGAACACTGAAACACAACTATTCACTATCTGTGAAAAGCTCCTTTGTGTAGTTCTATAGTGTTTGCAACCAATGTATTGTATACGGATGGAAGCGCGTCACACTAATAGATTAGATTTTTTTCCACTAAAATGGAGCAGCACCAATTAGAGAAAAATGTGAAGGATGAGGCAGTGACACACGCTCAGCAGACTACAACCGGCAGTGGTTGAAGAACTAACTGGAGCGTGATCTGCACTCAAAAAATCAAAACCTCACAGACTGCAGTGAACACTGAAACACAACTATTCACTATCTGTGAAAAGCTCCTTTGTGTAGTTCTATAGTGTTTGCAACCAATGTATTGTATACGGATGGAAGCGCGTCACACTAATAGATTAGATTTTTTTCCACTAAAATGGAGCAGCACCAATTACAGAAAAATGTGAAGGATGAGGCAGTGACACACGCTCAGCAGACTACAACCGGCAGTGGTTGAAGAACTAACTGGAGAGTGATCTGCACTCAAAAAATCAAAACCTCACAGACTGCAGTGAACACTGAAACACAACTATTCACTATCTGTGAAAAGCTCCTTTGTGTAGTTCTATAGTGTTTGCAACCAATGTATTGTATACGGATGGAAGCACGTCACACTAATAGATTTGATTTTTTTCTAATATAATGGAGCTGCACCAATTCCACTAAATAAAATAAAAAAAAAGAGTCAGTGACACGTGCAGATGCCTACAAACAGCGGTGGATGCAGAGCAAACTGCAGCGTCACCTGCACTGTCACACACACACCTTGCACAGAGCTGTTAAAACAACACTGGCAAAATGAAGCTTTACACAGCGGTTGGTAAACTAGCCTGCCTAAAGCACAGTAGTACACAAAATCGCAATATCTAACTGTCCCTCAGTGTGAGCAGAGTAGCGTTCTGTCCCTAACTGAGTTCACAGCACAGTGACGCTAAAATGGCTGCGGCGCCTTTTATAGTGCATTCTGACATCATTTCAGCAGCCAATCACAGCCATGCCATTAGTTAAGATGACCGCAGCATTACAGGATGTGCCCACACTTCGTAGGATTCCTCATTGGCTGACTAAAATCACATTGCCTCTCAAAGAATTATGGGAACTTCCGATTCCGGTATACGATATGGAAAAAGTATCGGAATTAAGTATCGGAATTCCGATAACGCGAATATCGGCCGATACCCGATACTTGCGGTATCGGAATGCTCAACACTACTCATCAGCATTATACGAAAAAGTGAGAGAGGATAGTGACATGACCAAAGATGGCGTGCTACACGTATGGGTATATCATATGAAAAAATAACCGTGTGCACAACCAAGAAGGTGCCAGAGTAGGTTCCCAAACCGTATCTAATAGAAAATGAACTCGGCACTCAACTTTAGTATAGTGAGAATAAAGATTTTTATTCACAGTAGTAACACGAAACGTTTCGGTCCTATATCATGGACCTTCATCAGTCACTACATTTATAAAAACAGAAGAAAAAAATTATATTAACAAAATAAAGTATGTACAATCAAAATTTTGGTCAATAGTAAAGGTAGAGAGTAGTTGTATACAATGCTTCAGGAGATTTAGGGAGCAATCATAGGTCAGAGTTGTATCAGAGGTATCACAAAGGCAGAAAGAATATATATGGTGAGGACATACCAGATACTACTGGGAAGGGGGTTGATCCACATAGGGAAGAAAGAAAGGGCTGGATATAGCTGTAGGTGAAAATAAGATAAACGTAAGTGCCGATATACTTTTATGTATAAGTAGATTTTGTGCCTATGCCTGTAGATGTGACATACCCTGTGTTGGTGGGGTGAGATGAGGAAGAGGACAATGCCTCTATTGCACTAGTAACCTGTAGAAACAGCGCAAAACATAGATACCATAAATATCACAACTATCAATGTACTAAATCAGTACTCATATTACTGTTATGCCCCTTTTGACGCATACTGATGCTGCAAGCCTGTTATGTATATCGCTTTAAGCTAATGTATAAGATCGCAATGTTTATTGCTGTAAACTCCTTTATGCTTGTACTAACATGCCTCTCTTTCATTCACTTTAGAGCCGCTTGTATTAAATACTATAATGCTGCCACGTCATCCTGTTGGGCACATCTCCATCAGCACGCTGCTCCTTTACTCCTCCCACCTGTAGGACGGCCTCTGGTTACCTAGTATTCACTTGGAACACATGTCCATTAACTTCCTGCCACCTCACTTCCTGTCTGATGCTCTGTTAGACTGACACTATAGTCCGCCTCTTCCTCTCATATACATGCTGCTTTCTAGCTTTCTCTGCACTCAGACTAGCGGTGGACACCGCGTCCAATGCAGAGACCTATCCTCACTACCGGACTCCTTCACAACAGGTCAGTCACAGACAAGTATAGCGGCTCCACCGCTTCACCATCACATTGATAGTTGTGATATTTATGGTATCTATGTTTTGCGCTGTTTCTACAGGTTACTAGTGCAATAGAGGCATTGTCCTCTTCCTCATCTCACCCCACCAACACAGGGTATGTCACATCTACAGGCATAGGCACAAAATCTACTTATACATAAAAGTATATCGGCACTTACGTTTATCTTATTTTCACCTACAGCTATATCCAGCCCTTTCTTTCTTCCCTATGTGGATCAACCCCCTTCCCAGTAGTATCTGGTATGTCCTCACCATATATATTCTTTCTGCCTTTGTGATACCTCTGATACAACTCTGACCTATGATTGCTCCCTAAATCTCCTGAAGCATTGTATACAACTACTCTCTACCTTTACTATTGACCAAAATTTTGATTGTACATACTTTATTTTGTTAATATAATTTTTTTCTTCTGTTTTTATAAATGTAGTGACTGATGAAGGTCCATGATATAGGACCGAAACGTTTCGTGTTACTACTGTGAATAAAAATCTTTATTCTCACTATACTAAAGTTGAGTGCCGAGTTCATTTTCTATTAGATACGGTTTGGGAACCTACTCTGGCACCTTCTTGGTTGTGCACACGGTTATTTTTTCATATGATATACCCATACGTGTAGCACGCCATCTTTGGTCATGTCACTATCCTCTCTCACTTTTTCGTATAATGCTGATGAGACATCGAGAATCCTAGCTCAGACCACCCTTTCAAGTGATTTCCTCAAGGCTCCCCCTCGGGAGACCCATGGACGCGATTTAGAGAGAGAATTACGCCACCGCACAAACCTAGAATTGCACTGTGCCACTCTCACTGAATATATTAGAGTTCAGAGAATTCCACGGGGCCTACGAGTACCCCTTCGTCCCACCCTCTTCTCTGACTCCACTGAATATTGTCAAAAATATGAACAAATACTTAACAAGTGCTCTTTCGACCTCATGCTTTTAACCGTAGAGAACTTGCAAAAGGCCATAGCTACCAGCACCGAGCAAGTTGGCTCCATCGAGGCACAACTGTCTTCCACGGGGACACCAGAGGAAATCTCCTCCTTAAAATCACAGATAAATAACAACATAATTCAACACAGAAAGGACATAGAGGATCGCAAGCGCCAGAAATTTGCCCGAGATCTAGAGGACTATAACCTAGATCGTGTCTACAAGTGGCGAGAGAGACCCTCTTCATGGCGACCTTCCTATCGTCCAGGTCAAAGATCTTCAACCGATGCCTCTACCTCCGGCTCAGAACAGGACAGAGGTGGCCTTTCTTCTGCTCCTATTCCTTTTTTAGGCCCACGCAGACGCCAAACAAGACGAAGAGGACCAGACGGGGGCACAGACCGAAGGGACAATCTGAATCAAATACGGACAACTCGTTCCCAGGTATGTGCCCACTCGTCATTAACATCTCATCCAGGACTTTGAGTATCGCAGAATATTATGTCCTCCAAAAAGGACTTTCCTTCTGCCCCTCTTACAAATATAGGACATTTGAACTTGAAATGGACCTTCAAAGGTTTTTTCGTTCCCTACGACTACGGGTGTATTTTTCTCAACCTCCCGCACCTAGACCTATACAGTCTCCGGGAGAACCGGGACGACTCTCAGCCACTAATCTGGGCCTGAGAACAAAGAGCCTCTTCAGACCTCCCCCCGGATCGAATGCTCTTGAGACCTTTATTGATTTCATTTATTCCTCTTTCCATGGTCTTAAATCTGACATGGAAAAAGGCAAATTACACTACCCACATAACCTCACGGCTACTGATCATCATGCCCTTAAATCCTTACAAGATGATAAAAATATCATCATAAAACCTGCGGATAAAGGGGGTGCAATTGTCGTGATGGACCGCTCATATTACATCTCTGAGGCACTCCGGCAACTCGACAACATCACTATTTATCAGAAATTACCGCGTGATCCCACCAATGATATACGGACCCGCATTAGCGACACACTAAGACAACATTGTGATGCAGGCATCCTGGACAGTAAAACTCATGAGTTTCTAATCTCTCATAATCCGATCATCCCTGTATTCTACATACTCCCCAAAATCCATAAGAACCTCCAGCAACCCCCTGGCAGGCCAATCGTGGCCGCCTCGGACTCCATTTTCTCACCATTGGCAATTTATCTAGAAAAAATCTTCACTCCTCTAATCAAAACTAGCAAATCATTCATTTTGGACACTGGAGCGTTTCTGGACATGATCCGTTCCATCAATCAAGTTCCAGCTAATTCCCTATTAGTCACATTTGACGTAAAAGACCTCTACACTTCCATACCTCATGAGAACGGTATACGGTCTGTCCAACGCTTACTTGAAAAATCGGACTTTAATCCAGCAGAGATCGCTCTCTGTCTGGATCTGTTAACCATCGTACTTAAACACAACTACTTTATGTTCCAGGATGATTTCTACCTGCAGATACGTGGGACCGCAATGGGCTCGAACGTAGCACCCCCATATGCAAATTGCTACATGGCCCATTTTGAGGAGACATTGATCTACACAAACCCTCTATTCAAGAACAACGCCATTGTCTGGAAACGTTACATAGACGATGTCTTCTGCATATGGGGGGGCACGTTCGAGTCCTTAGCACTCTTTCATCAATTTCTGAATTGCTCTTGGCCCGGACTCAGCTTTACCATCTCACACGACCACTCCAGGATCAATTTCCTAGACACTGTGATTATAAAGGATTCCAGTGGCTGTTTATCCACTGATCTATATGTCAAACCGACAGATCGTAACAGCTTACTTCATTTTAATAGCTTCCATCCAGTCGCCATGAAGAAATCCATTCCGACATCCCAATTCTATCGGGTCAAAAAGATCGTCTCCGATCATACCACTCAGGAAACCCGCCTCTCAGAAATGAATTCAAAATTTAGAGAGAGGGGCTATCCACAAGGGGTCCTGGATCGTTCCAGAACTACGGTCACTCGCAATAAACAAGATATGGGGGGCAGAATTGCTTTCGTACACCATTACCACCCCTATGCGTATATATTGCACAAATCCATTCGCCAACATTGGCCGCTCCTCCAGACTGCGCACCCGGACATTAAAGAATTCTCTAGACCTTTTCTCCCATGCTTCCGCCGTGCACCCAACCTAAGGGATGCATTGATCAGAGCTGACTTAGGCCCTAAAAAATCAGGAACTACACAACAATTCCTGAAAAAACCAAGAACGGGCACTTTCCCATGTCTGGGATGCACTCAATGTAATAACGTACTCAGAGGAGAAACCATCCATCACCCATATACGGGAAAAACATTTAGAGTCCGTGGTTTCTTTACTTGCGACACGGCCTTTGTGATATACGTGATTAAGTGTCCTTGTGGGTTATTATATGTTGGGGAAACTAGTCAACCTGTAAAACAACGCATTTCAAAACACAAATCAACCATAAGATGTAAGAATACCTTACTCCCCATCCCACACCACTTCATCACAATGGGACATACCATAGCCCAATTAAAATACCAAGTTTTGGAACAAATACCACATTCACGACGAGGAGGCGACCGCATACGTCAATTGAAAAGGAGAGAGGCGTATTGGATACACACCCTAGACACTCTATCACCTAAGGGTCTTAATCGTGAATACGATTTACTCTCCTTCATGTAATTCTGCATATGACCACTGAGGCTATAATTCCCCCACCCCCCTTTTTTATACATCACTTGCCATAACCACATGATATGTTGATCTCAGCCAGGTGTTTATTTATTTAATAATCCTGCTCCCATTTTCCCATACTGTCTTCTGATAACGCACTATACCAATATGAATTTTGCTGTGACACCCTTTTACTTTATAAATGATGCATACAGATGTTTACACATCACCTGTCATTTACCACATGCTGCTTTGATCTCTGTTAGGTGGTTATTTATTATTCCTTGTTGCCTGCAGATTTGTCTTCCATACTGTCTTATGATAATGTACTAAATCAGTACTCATATTACTGTTATGCCCCTTTTGACGCATACTGATGCTGCAAGCCTGTTATGTATATCGCTTTAAGCTAATGTATAAGATCGCAATGTTTATTGCTGTAAACTCCTTTATGCTTGTACTAACATGCCTCTCTTTCATTCACTTTAGAGCCGCTTGTATTAAATACTATAATGCTGCCACGTCATCCTGTTGGGCACATCTCCATCAGCACGCTGCTCCTTTACTCCTCCCACCTGTAGGACGGCCTCTGGTTACCTAGTATTCACTTGGAACACATGTCCATTAACTTCCTGCCACCTCACTTCCTGTCTAATGCTCTGTTAGACTGACACTATAGTCCCGCCTCTTCCTCTCATATACATGCTGCTTTCTAGCTTTCTCTGCACTCAGACTAGCGGTGGACACCGCGTCCAATGCAGAGACCTATCCTCACTACCGGACTCCTTCACAACAGGTCAGTCACAGACAAGTATAGCGGCTCCACCGCTTCACCATCACATTGATAGTTGTGATATTTATGGTATCTATGTTTTGCGCTGTTTCTACAGGTTACTAGTGCAATAGAGGCATTGTCCTCTTCCTCATCTCACCCCACCAATACAGGGTATGTCACATCTACAGGCATAGGCACAAAATCTACTTATACATAAAAGTATATCGGCACTTACGTTTATCTTATTTTCACCTACAGCTATATCCAGCCCTTTCTTTCTTCCCTATGTGGATCAACCCCCTTCCCAGTAGTATCTGGTATGTCCTCACCATATATATTCTTTCTGCCTTTGTGATACCTCTGATACAACTCTGACCTATGATTGCTCCCTAAATCTCCTGAAGCATTGTATACAACTACTCTCTACCTTTACTATTGACCAAAATTTTGATTGTACATACTTTATTTTGTTAATATAATTTTTTTCTTCTGTTTTTATAAATGTAGTGACTGATGAAGGTCCATGATATAGGACCGAAACGTTTCGTGTTACTACTGTGAATAAAAATCTTTATTCTCACTATACTAAAGTTGAGTGCCGAGTTCATTTTCTATTAGATACGGTTTGGGAACCTACTCTGGCACCTTCTTGGTTGTGCACACGGTTATTTTTTCATAAGAACTAGTCCAGTGTCTGTGGCGCACCTGTGGAGTACGAGCGATTCGAACGACACTGTATCATCCACAAACAAATGGACTTTGTGAACGATTTAACGGCACTCTGAAGAATATGCTGAGGGCCTTCACTGACAGAGATTCAGACTGGGAGAAGTACCTACCCCATCTCTTGTTTGCCTATCGGGAAGTTCCTCAGGAGTCAACCAGGATTTCCCCTTTGATCTCCTCTATGGGAGAAAGGTCCGAGGACCCTTAACTTTGCTCAATGAATACTGGGCGGGGCAAGTTGAAGATACAGGAGCCCCTGTTGTCCCTTATGTCCTAAAGCTGCGAGAAACCCTGGTTCAACTTGCTAGTTTAGCCCAGAGTCATGTGCGTATTGCTCAAACCCGACAGAAGACCTGGTATGACCGTAAGGCACTCTATCGGGAGTTTGTAGAAGGACAACAGGTCTTAATGATTATTCCCCATCCACAAAATAAACTGCAGACCATGTGGGAGGGTCACTTCCGGGTTCTCAAGAAACTAAATGATACCAATTACCTTCTTGCTTTAGATGATCAGGGACTAAGACAAAAGACTGTTCATGTGAATATGATTAAGGAATACCATGACCGGAACCTTCAAATGATAGCAAGCTGTCGGCTAGCTTCAGAAGACGGTCACGAGGAAGAGGACTCCCTACCTGATCTCGTGGAAGCCGCGAGAGCCCCTTCCACTGTGGAACAGGTTCCTCTGGGAGATTACCTGGACCCCTTACAGAAAGACCAGATGCTGGGAGTGCTTCAACAGAGACGGGCTGCCTTCTTATCTCAACCAGGTCGAGCCACCGTCACCCAACATCATGTGGACACTCAGGGTATCCGTCCCATACAACAGGCTCCTTACCGGGTACCTGAATCAGTTCGAAACACCATGCAGCACAAACTAGAGGAAATGTTACAGCTTGGGGTAATCCAGGCCTCTCATAGCCCTTGGGCCTCACCTGTGGTGTTAGTACCCAAGAAGGATGGGAGTACTCGATTTTGTGTGGACTACAGACGACTTAATACAAGAAGAAAAGGTAGCACACTGTAGCGCTATAGCTTGCAAACACGAAATATTCATAGGATTCATAGGTTCCCATGCAGACAGACTTTTCTAAAGCGAGGATAGGCATTAGTTAGGGACCTGATATACGAGAAGAGCCTTGACGTGGCTATCAGGCTCACATAATTTGGCCATCTTATGCGCTAAGACTTCTCAATTTTCATATTTCTAAGGTAATGATGTAATTCATTTTTCATATTTTTCATATTTCGTGTTTGCAAGCTATAGCGCTACAGTGTGCTACCTTTTCTTCTTGTATGTATATGAGTTGGTGACTCTAGGTTTAGCACCTGTTCACACTGAATCTAAGTTTGGATGTGCCGGTCAGTTTTTTGATATATACAGACGACTTAATGACCATACTGTCAGTGATCCTTTCCCAATGCCCCGTACTGACGGGCTGGGTCCCGATATGTCACTACCTTAGATCTCAGTAAGGGATACTGGCAAATTCCTCCGACGGAGCAAGGGAGAAAATGGTCCGCTTTTATAACCCCCTTTGGTCTGTACGAATTTCTACGCATGCCTTTTGGAATGAAACATGCCCCGGCAACCTTCCAGAGAATGGTAGACCAGATCCTCCGGGGATGTGGGGACTTTGCTTGTGCCTACTTAGATGATATCACCATCTTCAGCCAGAATCAAGTAGCCGTTATTCTTGACCGGATTCTTGCAGCCGGCCTAACTATTCGATCCGATAAATGCCAATTGGGGATGGGTAAAGTTCAGTACCTAGGGCATAGAGTAGGGGGCGGGAATCTCCGTCCGGAACCTGCAAAAATCCAGGCTATTAGAGACTGGCCTGTACCCCAAACTAAGAAACAAGTTATGGCTTTTTTGGGCACTGCCAGCTATTACCGAAAATTTGTTTCTCATTTTAGCACTGTGGCCAAGCCTCTTACCAACCTGACCAAGGAAACGATGCCCAGACTGGTAATCTGGACTCCAGCCTGTGAGGAGGCTTTTAACCGGCTGAAGGACAACCTGGTCTGTGACCCTGTTCTGGCTGCTCCAGACTATAAGAGGCTATTCATTGTGCATACGGACGCCTCTGCTTATGGATTGGGAGCTGTACTCAGCCAGGTGAATGCAGCGGGGGATGAGCACCCCGTCGCCTACCTCAGCAGGAAACTGCTGGACCGAGAAGTGGCCTATGCAACTGTGGAAAAAGAATGTCTGGCTATAGTGTGGGCCCTCCGGAAACTAAAGCCGTATCTGTATGGACCAGAATTCTCTGTTGTTACTGATCACAATCCCCTCACCTGGCTGAACAGAACTTCTGGGGACAATGGACGCCTACCACGATGGAGCCTGGCTCTGCAGCCCTATAACTTTACCATACAGTATAGAAGAGGCAGCCAACACCAAAATGCAGATGGACTGTCCAGGCAGGAGGAGCCCTGAGTCCGGTCAGCCCTGCCTGTGTGTACTTAACAAGCGACTTGTAGAGGTCCCTCGTACGTACACAAAATTGGAGGGGAAAGAATTGTCATGATACATAGTTTGCCCTGTCCTGCATTTCTGTATAACTTTGTTCCTTCATCATCATTTAACTTAGGCTTATGTCAACACAGCTAAAGGACTTCCCATTGTTCTCCTAAGCCGGGGGAGAACTCACAATACACATTCATATAGACATCTCGGAGCCATGCAATGGACCAAACCATTGACTAGGAGGTGGGAACCTCTCCTCCCCTACCCTTGGGCTGTTCCCAGTAGCCCAAGACAAGGGACTTATGCGTGACCAGTGTTGTGTTGGGAGATCTCTAGAGAAAAAGGGTGAGGGCTCTTAGCTGCGGCAAGACCTCACGTCGGTCTGTGATTTTGGACTTATTATGGACATCAGGAATAACATGGATATTTGATTTGGTATGCTGCCTGCCTCAATAAATCTCGCTGGATTGTTCTTAGCCCGGTGGTCTCTTCTTGCTCTGCCGCATACCCCGTCACATACAGTATACACCCCGATAAGCACAGTACACTATATATATATTTATATGTGTGTATACACCCCGATAGCCACAGTACACTATATATATATATATATGTGTGTGTGTATACACCCCGATAACCACAGTGCACTATATATATATGTATGTGTGTATACACCCCGATAACCACAGTACACTATATTATATATATATATATATATGTATGTGTGTATACACCCCGATAACCACAGTACACTATATATATATGTATGTGTGTATACACCCTGATAACAACAGTACACTATATATATATATGTGTGTATACACCCCGATAACCACAGTACACTATATATATATATGTATGTGTGTATACACCCCGATATCCACAGTACACTATATATATATATGTATGTATGTGTGTATACACCCCGATAACCACAGTGCACTATATATACATGTATGTGTGTATACACCCGATAACCACAGTACACTATATATATATATCTATATGTGTGTATACACCCCATTAACCACAGCACACTATATATATATATATATATATATATTTATGTGTGTATACACCCCGATAACCACAGTACATTATAATATATATATATATATATATATATGTGTGTGTATACATCCCGATAACCACAGTACACTATATATATATATATGTGTGTATACACCCCGATAACCACAGTACACTATATATATATATATATATATATATATATATATATGTGTGTGTGTATACACCCAGATAACCATAGTAAACTATATACAGGTCCTTCTCAAAAAATTAGCATATAGTGCTAAATTTCATTATTTTCCATAATGTAATGATTACAATTAAACTTTCATATATTTTAGATTCATTACACACCAACTGAAATTTGTCAGGTCTTTTATTGTTTTAATACTGATGATTTTGGCATACAACTCCTGATAACCCAAAAAACCTGTCTCAAAAAATTAACATATCAAGAAAAGGTTCTCTAAACGACCTATTACCCTAATCTTCTGAATCAACTAATTAACTCTAGACACATGCAAAAGATTCCTGAGGCTTTTAAAAACTCCCTGCCTGGTTCATTACTCAAAACCCCCATCATGGGTAAAGGTACTGCCACACTAAACAATCCCGCTAGCGATCACAATAACGACGCATACTAATGCGATCGCTAGCGGGATTGTTTCTATATCGCTAAATGCGGCCACATTTAGCGATATAGTTAACGACGCTATCGCCGTTAGCGATCTTCTTAACGACTTTAGCGGTACAAAAGTACCGCTAAATCGCTAAGAAAAGGTGCCACACAGCGATTAAGATACTCACCCAGCGGGAGCGCCGACGAGAAAATAGGGTCCGGAACGATTCCAGCGACGAGCGAGATCACAGCAGGAAGCTCGTCGCTGGAAGCTGCCGCACTGAACAATATCGCTAACGGGATCGCTAAATAGTGACGTTTTTTAGCGATCCCGTTAGCGATATTGTTTAGTGTGGCATACCCTTAAGACTAGCGACCTGACTGATGTCAAGAAGGCCATCATTGACACCCTCAAGCAAGAGGGTAAGACCCAGAAAGAAATTTCTCAACAAATAGGCTGTTCCCAGAGTGCTGTATCAAGGCACCTCAATGGGAAGTCTGTTGGAAGGAAACAATGTGGCAGAAAACGCTGTACAACGAGAAGAGGTGACCGGACCCTGAGTAAGATTGTGGAGAAGGACCGATTCCAGACCTTGGGGGACCTGAGGAAGCAGTGGACTGAGTCTGTGTAGAAACATCCAGAGCCACCGTGCACAGGCGTGTGCAGGAAATGGGCTACAGGTGCCACATTCCCCAGGTAAAGCCACTTTTGAACCATAAACAGGGGCAGAAGCGCCTGACCTGGGCTACAGAGAAGCAGCACTGGACTGTTGCTAAGTGGTCCCAAGTACTTTTTTCTGATGAAAGCAAATTTTGCATGTCATTCGGAAATCAAGGTGCCAGAGTCTAGAGGAAGACTGGGGAGAAGGAAATGCCAAAATGCCTGAAGTCCAGTGTCAAGTACCCACAGTCAGTGATGGTGTGGGTGCCATGTCAGCTGCTGGTGTTGGTCCACTGTGTTTCATCAAGGGCAGGGTCAATGCAGCTAGCTATCAGGAGATTTTGGAGCACTTCATGCTTCCATCGGCTGAAATGCTTTATGGAGATGAAGATTTCATTTTTCAGCACGACCTGGCACCTGCTCACAGTGCCAAAACCACTGGTAAATGGTTTACTGACCATGGTATTACTGTGCTCAATTGGCCTGCCAACTCTCCTGACCTGAACCCCATAGAGAATCTGTGGGATATTGTGAAGAGAAAGTTGAGAGACCAAGACCCAACACTCTGGATGAGCTTAAGGCCGCTATCGAAGCATCCTGGGCCTCCATAACACCTCAGCAGTGCACAGGCTGATTGCCTCCATGCCACGCCGCATTGAAGCAGTCATTTCTGCAAAGGATTCCCGACCAAGTATTGAGTGCATAACAACATTATTATTTGATGTTTTTTTTGTTTGTTTTGAAAAAACACTTTTATTTTATTGGACGGTTGAAATATGTTAATTTTTTGAGACAGGTTTTTTGGGTTATCAGGAGTTGTATGCCAAAATCATCAGTATTAAAACAATAAAAGACCTGACAAATTTCAGTTGGTGTGTAATGAATCTAAAATATATGAAAGTTTAATTGTAATCATTACATTATGGAAAATAATGAAATTTAGCACTATATGCTAATTTTTTGAGAAGGACCTGTATATAATATATATATATATTAATATATATATATATATGCATGTGTGTATACACCCCGATAACCACAGTACACTATATATATATATATTGTATGTATGTATACACCCCGATAACAACAGTACAATATATATATATGTGTGTATACACCCTGATAACCACAGTACACTATATATATGTATGTGTGTATACACCCCGATATCCACAGTACACTATATATATATATATGTGTGTATACACCCCGATAACCACAGTACACTATATATATGTATGTGTGTATACACCCTGATAACCACAGTACACTATATATATGTATGTGTGTATACACCCCGATAACCACAGTACACTATATATATATTATGTGTGTATACACCCCGATATCCACAGTACACAATATATATATGTGTGTATACACCCCGATAACCACAGTACATATATATATATATGTATGTGTGTATACACCCCGATAACCACAGTACACTATATATATATATGTGTGTATACACCCCGATAACCACAGTACACTATATATACATGTATGTGTGTATACACCCCGATAACCACAGTACAATATATATATATATGTATGTATGTATACACCCCGATAACAACAGTACAATATATATATGTGTGTATACACCCCGATAACCACAGTACACTATATATATATATATATATGTGTGTATACACCCCGATATCCACAGTACACAATATATATATATGTATGTGTGTATACACCCCGATAACCACAGTCACTATATATACATGTATGTGTGTATACACCCCGATAACCACAGTACAATATATATATATATATATGTATGTATGTATACACCCCGATAACAACAGTACAATATATATATGTGTGTATACACCCCGATAACCACAGTACACTACATATATATATATGTGTGTATACACCCCGATATCCACAGTACACAATATATATATATGTATGTGTGTATACACCCCGATAACCACAGTGCACTATATATACATGTATGTGTGTATACACCCCGATAACCACAGTACAATATATATATTATATATATATGTATGTGTGTATACACCCCGATAACCACAGTACACGATATATATATATGTGTGTATACACTCCGATAACCACAGTACACGATATATATATATATGTGTGTATACACCCCGATAGCCACAGTACACTATATATATATGTATGTGTGTATACACCCCTATATCCACAGTGCACTATATATATATATATGTGTGTATACACTCCGATAACCACAGTACACTATATTATATATATATATATATGTGTGTGTATACACCCGATAACCACAGTACACGATATATATATATATATGTGTGTATACACCCCGATAACCACAGTACACGATATATATATATATATGTGTATACACCCCGATAACCACAGTACACTATATATATATGTATGTGTGTATACACCCCGATAACAACAGTACACTATATATATATGTATGTGTGTATACACCCCGATAACCACAGTACACTATATATATATGTGTGTATACACCCCGATATCCACAGTACACTATATATATATTATGTGTGTATACACCCGATAACCACAGTCACTATATATATATATATGTAGTTGTATACACCCCGATAACCACAGTACACTATATATATGTATGTGTGTATACACCCGATAACCACAGTACACTATATATATATGTGTGTATACACCCCGATAACCACAGTACACTATATATATATGTATGTTGTATACACCCCGATAACCACAGTACACTATATATATATATTGTGTGTATACACCCCGATAACCACAGTACACTATATATATGTTGTGTATACACCCCGATATCCACAGTACACTATATATATATGTTGTGTGTATACACCCCGATAACCACAGTACACTATATTATATATATGTGTGTATACACCCGATAACCACAGTCACTATATATATATATGTATATGTGTGTATACACCCGATATCCACAGTACATATATAATATATGTTGTGTGTATACACCGATAACCACAGTGCACTATATATATATATATATATATATGTGTATACACCCGATAACCACAGTACACTATATATATATATGTGTGTATACACCCCGATAACCACAGTACACTATATATATTATGTGTGTATACACCCCGATAACCACAGTACACTATATATATATGTGTATAACACCCGATAACCACAGTACACTATATATATATGTGTGTATACACCCCGATAACCACAGTACAACTTATATATATATATATGTATGTGTTTATACACCCCGATAACCACAGTAAACTATATATATTAATTGTGTATACACCCGATAACCACAGTACACTATATATATATGTGTATACACCCCGATAACCACAGTACACTATATATATATATATATGTGTGTATACACCCCGATAACCACAGTACACTATTATATATATATTGTATACACCCCGATAACCACAGTACACTATATATATATTGTGTGTATACACCCCGATAACCACAGTACACTATATTTTTAATATGTGTGTATACACCCCGATAACCACAGTACACTATATATATATGTGTGTATACACCCCGATAACCACAGTACACTATATATATGTGTGTATACACCCCGATAACCACAGTACACTATATATATATGTGTGTATACACCCAATAACCACAGTACACATATATTATATGTGTGTATACACCCCATAACCACAGTACACTATATATATGTGTGTATACACCCCGATAACCACAGTACACTATATATATGTGTGTATACACCCCGATAACCACAGTACACTATATATATATGTGTGTTTACACCCCGATAACCACAGTACACATATATATATATGTGTGTATACACCCCGATAACCACAGTACACTATATATATGTGTGTATACACCGATAACCACAGTACACTATATATATATGTGTGTATACACCCCGATAACCACAGTAACTATATTATATAATATAATATATATATTGTGTGTTTACACCCCGATAACCACAGTACACTATATATTTATATAATATATGTGTGTATACACCCCGATAACCACAGTACACTATATATATATATGTGTGTATACACCCCGATAACCACAGTACACTAAAATATATATGTGTGTATACACCCCGATAACCACAGTACACTATATATATATTATGTGTGTATACACCCCGATAACCACAGTACACTATATATATATGTGTGTATACACCCCGATAACCACAGTACACTATATATATATGTGTGTACACCGATAACCACAGTACACTATATATATGTATTGTGTGGTATACACCCCGATATCCACAGTACACAATATATATATATGTGTGTACACCCGATAACCACAGTACACTATATATATATATGTATGATGTGTATACACCCCGATAACCACAGTACACTAATATATATATATATGTGTGTATACACCCCGATAACCACAGTGCACTATATATACATGTATGTGTGTATACACTCCGATAACCACAGTACACTATATATATATATGTATGTGTGTATACACCCCGATAACCACAGTGCACTATATATATATATATATATATATATATATATGTGTGGATACACCCCGATAACCACAGTACACTATATATATATATATGTGTATACACCCCGATAACCACAGTACACTATATATATGTATGTGTGTATACACCCCGATAACCACAGTACACTATATATATATGTGTGTATACACCCCGATAACCACAGTACACTATATATATATATATGTGTGTGTATACACCCCGATAACCACAGAACACTATATATATATGTGTGTGTATACACCCCGATAACCACAGAACACTATATATATATATGTGTGTGTGTATACACCTCGATAACCACAGTACACTATATATATATGTATGTGTATCACCCCGATAACCACAGTACACTATATATATATATGTGTGTGTATACACCCCGATAACCACAGTACACTATATATATATATATATATGTGTGTGTATACACCCCGATAACCACAGTACACTATATATATGTATGTGTGTATACACCCCGATAACCACAGTACACTATATATATATATGTGTATACACCCCGATAACCACAGTGCACTATATATATATGTGTGTATGCACCCCGATAACCACAGTACACTATATATATGTATGTGTTGTAAGGTTTCAACTCACTCAGCTGCTTCAGAGGCAATTAGGAGGCACTTTTCTTATCAAAAAGTCATCAGGTTTATTGCTCCATAAACCACAAAGCCACATGCAATACAAGTCTTCAGTAAGACTTAAGTTCTCTTCAAACCCAGAGACAGGAAGGCTTCTCCCTTCCTACACAGAGACCTCTCTGTAATGTCCCGCCTGGACACATGGTAGTCTGTTCACACTCACAGACTCCCACATCACTCTTCAGACACAGAGACCTCTCTGTAATGTCCTGCTTGGACACATGGAAGTCTGTCCACACTGGCAGACTCCCACAACACTCTCTTCAGGTGCCAAGCACAGTTCGTTACATAGCTGTAACCCCACCCACAGATGAGGTCAGGATCACATGGTTAGGTCACCTGGTCATGACCTCATCACAGGTCCTTTACCACAACACAAGCCATGCTTCCATGCATATCTCGAGGAGCATACACAGTGCCCCCTAGCTGCATCAGGGGTCACTACACCACATACCTCCCCCCTCTGTTCAAACTTGTGGGGTTGAACACTTGTTACCCGACCAGAGATCCTTCTCGGTCGTTTCTGCCAGTCAAACCGTCTGGCTAAGTCGGACCCTCTGTCAGACCACCCGCCTCCCCAGCGGTCAGTACGGCGTCGCAATTCCCCTGCACCCATACATCCTGTCTGGTCTGAGTCCTTTTCAGCTCGTCCACCACAGGTTCTCCTGCTTAGGTCACTCATCACTGAGCTAACTGAGGCATCACTATTTCTACCTCTTCCATCAGGCGCTCTTCGCCTCTCAACACTATGGATTGAAGGTGGCGGCCATCTTCTTTCCATTTCCTGCAGCACTCTGTTGACCTGCTCCCTCTCCAGTCGTAGCTGCTCTACTTCTCTCAAGTATGACACACGATACTCCAGGAGCATCCGGATATTCCCAAGGCCTCCCCTGGATCCGACAACGAGGAATGGGACCATCCCATCTTCACCCCTGACCTGGACTTCGTCATCAGCCGGAATCCTGACTCTCGTCACACCGGACTTATTCACCATCTCCTGCATCACTTTCCCAAGTCTTCCGATGACTTTCTTCACCAGACCTCTGGGCACTTGAATGATGTCTTCCACCAATCCAAGCCGACTTTGAGCCTTTCTTGCTTGCTCCAAACATCGAGCGGCTTCTTTATTCCTCCACATGATCATCTGTTTCGTTCGGAGGCATTGTAGATGCATGTCTCTCAGGACAGTCACTCGCTTCAGTGTGACTTCCTTAGTCGACAGTATGACTAACTGTTTCATCTCTGGCACCCAGTTCACACTGCATGCTTCTACTGCCTTTCTAAAGGCCTCATGCACCTCCTCAATGGCACACACTTCTCGCCTGTCTTTGGGTATCTCTATTACACACTTGAAAACCGACCCGTCACCTTCTTGGACAGACTGTTGGACCTCCTCATCCTGAGCGTTAGTACAGTTTTCCAAGACATCGCTCTCCCTTGTGTATCCATCTGCATGGCACTTCTGCTGGATTTCTTCTCCCGTGGATTTCTGGAGCTGAGCACTAGTCTCCTCCTTTATCTTGAGCTCTCTGAGAACTCTATCTCGCTCTTCTGCCAAGCCGCGATACTCATCCTCCCTCCGGAGAAGCTCCTGCTGATGCTTCTCTTGGGCCTCTCTGAGCTTAGAGACTTCCTTCTCCAGCTCCTACACTTTATGCTCAATCACTTGTCTTAGGACCCTTTCTCGCTCGACTGTCTTTTTCACTGACTCTTTAAGCAGCTCCATCTCATGGTCCTGCTCTCTTTTAGCCAGCACATGTCGCACCATTACCTCTTCAATTAAATTTTCGGCTGAGTACTCTTGCCCACGCACACTCTGCGTCTCCAGAGTTCCCTCCGTTCCTGCATCCGCAGTTTCCACTGTCTCACGACTCCCGGTAACTTCAGAGAGCTCCAACTCTGCCTCCTTATCGAGGACAGTCACCTGACCGGTACCTGACCCTGACTCTTCCTCATCATTTCTCTTCTTAGAGGATGTAGCCTGTCCCACCTTTCCGCGGCCCCTGCGGCGAGAGGAAGATCGGCCATTTTTACTTGGCTCCACCTTACTGCACTCGCTTTCCCTTGCGGTCGAGTCACAGTCTGCACAAGAGTCACTCCCACTCCCCCTGTCATCCTGGAACAGCACGTCCCCACTAGACAGTGTCGACCCTGTGCTGGAGCTAAACCGTTTCCCACGGTCACACGTCTCGTCACCTCCAAGTCCCCGAGTTGGTCTGACCCATACTTTCTTCTGGTCACCTGGGGCTCGGGACTATCGCTATTAGGGGTTACCTCCTTTTCACACTTCACACGACAAGGAACCGCTACAGCCGCCTGCTGTGATGGGGCTCCCTTTTGGTCATTCCGTCTCTCCTCTGAGCAACCCCACACTTCATCAACCTCCCATGCATTTTCAAAAAATACAAAGTCCCGTTTCCTCTCATAGGGGTACAATACGTTCGGTGGTATACCGCCATCTTGATCCTCGACACTTGTGGACATCTCAAGCATCACCCTGTCTACCAAATAGTCCACAGTGAGCCCGTGGATGCAGCACACCTGGACCTTTTTCTCGGTCAGACAGAGAACTAGCGGAGTTCCTTTCAGAGTCACCTGACTCTTTGAGTCCAACTGTCCAGAGACTCCTTCCCTATGTAACATTACAGTACACACCTGTGGACTGTTATCAAATGGGAAGTCTATGCCACATTCGGAATACGTATAACACCCACACCGCTGTTCCTCAGATATGTCCACTGAGGAAACCGATGCCACCCCTTTTTGGGACACCACCCCCTTTTGATTTGCCGCCCCCTTTTGGGACTCCGCCCCCTTCAGGGCCACCATCCCAATTTGGGTTACCACCCCCTTTTGAGATTCCGCCCCCTTTTGGGCCACCATCCCAATTTTGGGTTGCCGCCCCCCTTTTGGGACTCCTCCCTCTCTAGGGACACCACCCAACACTGGGGTACACATCACGGCTCTTACAGGCCCCAGTCCACACAGTACCCTTAGACAGTGACTTTCACTTAGGGCGTGTACTGGCCCTTTAAGAGTTTGTGCGCCTCGGTTCACACTGTCCTTTTTTCCACACCAGCTCCTGCTGGTACTGCCACCGCTTCCGTTGCAGCCACCAACAACCAGCACCTCCAGATGCTACTCCTAAGCTGCTGTGGCTGTTACTGCAGCTCCGGCTGCTGCAGAACTTCTTGCTGCAACAGTCACTGTAGCTCCTGCTACCACAAGTCTCTGCACGCTGCGCTGTCTTGCCGCTTGTCACCTTTGTGACCCCACGAGTCACAGCCAGCCGCTTGTCACCTTCATGACTCCTCCGAGCCACAGCAAACACCTCACACGTGTTCCAGAAAAAAAACAGTTTCTCACTGACCCGTCAGCACAACACAGACTCCTGTCTGTCACACCTCTCGGCCACAGAGATTTCCGGACACCTCCTCTCAGAGGCACCCAACAGAGCAAATACAGTTTCTCACTGACCCGTCAGCACAACACAGACTCCTGTCAGTCACACTCTCGGCCAGAGAGATTTTCCGGACATCTCCTTTTCATAGAGGCATCCCACAGAGGAAAAAAAACAGTCTTTCACTGACCCGTCAGTACAACACAGACTCCCGTCTGTTACACTCTCGGCCAGAGAGATTTTCCGGACACCTCCTCTCTCATAGAGGCATCACACAAAGAAAAAACAGTTTCTCACTGACCCGTCAGTACACCACAGACTCCTGTCTGTTACCTGTTGATCACTCAGGTTTCCGGACACCTCCTCTCTCATAGAGGCATCCCACAAAGGAAAAAACTGTTTCTCACTGACCCGTCAGTACACCACAGACTCTGTCAAGATCCCGTCTGGGTTGGAGCCGATGTTACTGCAAACACTAGGGGAAGCAGAGGCAGGTAGCGTAGTCAGGTGGCAGCCGGAGGTCGGTACACAGGAGAGCAGTGTTTGTAGCAATGGATCAGGCGGAGAGCGTAGTCAGAAGGCAGGCCGAGGTCGGTACACAGGAAAGGCAGTTCGGTAACAGAGGAGCAGGCAGATAACGTAGTCAGGTGGCAGCCGGAGGTCGGTACACAGGAGAGCAGTGTTTGTAGCAATGGATCAGGCGGAGAGCGTAGTCAGAAGGCAGGCCGAGGTCGGTTCACAGGAGAGCAGTGTTTGTAGCAATGGATCAGGCGGAGAGCGTAGTCAGAAGGCAGGCCGAGGTCGGTTCACAGGAGAGCAGTGTTTGTAGCAATGGATCAGCAGGAAACGCTTGACTAAAGGCTTGGAGCTCAATAATCTCGCAATGACACACCCACAGGGCCAGGTTTATATAGGGTGTGTAATTGGCAATCAGAGGCCCAATCAAAAGAGCACTAGGTGTAGCCAATCAGGAAGAACAGTCAATGGTATCTGGGTTCAGCAAGGAACTTTGCAGCCAGCAGAATAGCTCAGATGGTAGAGCTGCTGGCCAGTGGACAAGAGGTACTGGGTTCGACTCCTGACAGTACTCCCCTCCTTCCAGGATGGCCTCTGGACATCTCAGGAGCTGGCTTATCCGGGTACCTCTGATGAAAGGCTCTTGTTAGTCTAGGAGCATGGACGTTGTCCCTTGGTTCCCATGAATTTTCCTCTGGTCCGTAACCCTTCCACTGCACCAGATACTGCAGTTTACCTCTGAATTTTCGGGAGTCCAGAATCTTATCCACAATATATTCTTCTTCACCACGGATCCTTTCTGGTGGAGGAGGTGGCTGAATTCTTCCTGGAAACGGGTTTTCACAGAAGGGTTTGAGCAAGGATATGTGAAACACTGGATGAATCTTTAGATTGTTGGGAAGTTCCAAACGAAAAGCAACCTGGTTAATTTTTGCAGAAATTTGAAAAGGTCCAATGAATTTCTGACCCAATTTGGAGGATGGCACATGTGTCTTAAGGTTTTTAGTGGACAGCCAAACTTTGTCTCCAACCTGAAGAGCAGGGGCACTCTCCGATGTTTATCTGCTGCTTCCTTATATACTTCCTGGGTCTTGAGTAATATCTCTGATAATTCCTTCTGGGATTCCTGTAATTTTGCAAGCCTGTCATTTACAGCAGGAATGGGAGTGTTCACTGGCAGATTAGGGATAAATACTGGATGTACTCCATAATTAGCAAAAAATGGGGTTTGAGATGTAGCGCTATGTATGGAGTTGTTGTAGGAAAACTCTGCTGTTGGTAAATAGTCCACCCAGTCATCCTGAAGATAGGAAATGAAGCAACGGAGGTATTGCTCCAAAGTCTGGTTCGTTCTCTCCGTCTGGCCATTGGACTGAGGATGGAAAGCGGTAGAAAGATTCACCGTGACTCCCAAGGCTGTACAGAAACTCTTCCAAAATTTTGACGTAAACTGAACGCCTCTGTCAGACACCACGCTGTCAGGAATTCCATGTAACCTGAATACCTCTTTGATTATCAGTTCTGCAGTTTTTTCAGCAGTAGGAATTCCTTCAGTTGGAATAAAGTGGGCCATTTTTGTGAGTCGGTCCACTATGACAAGGATGACGGTCATCTGTTTGGAAGGGGGTAGTTCCACAATAAAATCCATGGAAATAGATCCCCAAGGCCTGGATGGAACTGGAAGTGGTTGCAAGAGTCCTAGAGGAGACGATCGTGGGGTCTTGTTTCGTGCGCATGTTAAACAGGTTGAAACATATTTCCTCACGTCCTTCCTACAATTAGGCCACCAAAAGAAACGAAGTAGTAAGTCTTGTGTTTTTGCAACTCCAGGATGTCCTGCCAGTTTAGAATCATGGACACTTTTGAGGACTTCAAGGCGAGAAGATTCAGGTACATATATTTTGTGTTTCTGCATCCAAAACCCCTCTTTGAATGAAAGATCGACGTCTTCCGAAGGATGGTTAAGGAAAGAGTCCTCTTGATATCCATCTTTAATTCTATTACATAGTCCTCTAGAGTGCAATATTCCCAAAAAATTTTTAGGGCCTAGAATTGTATCGTCATTACTAGACCTCTCCTGAGGTTCCGAACACATCCTGGACAGGGCGTCAGCCTTGCCATTTCTTGAACCAGGCCGGTAAGAAATTATAAAATTGAATCTTGAGAAAAATAAGGCCCATCGTGCTTGTCTTGCAGACAATCTTTTTGCTGTACGGAGGAATTCAAGATTCTTGTGGTCCGTGAGGACAGTCACAGGGTGATTGGCACCTTCCAAAAGATGTCTCCATTCGGAGAAGGCAACTTTAATGGCTAACAGTTCTTTATTACCGATGTCGTAGTTCTTTTCTGCAGATGACATGGTGTGGGAAAGAAACGCACATGGGTGAAGTTGCATTTTGTCCCCAACTCGCTGAGACAGAATGGCTCCCACTGCAGAGTCCGAGGCATCCACTTCGACAGTAAATGGCAATTCAGGATTTGGGTGTACTAACAATGGAGCAGACGTAAAAAGAGTTTTCAATTTGTCAAAAGCCTCCTGTGCCTCCGGAGACCAGAAAAATGCTTTGGTCTTTTTTGTTAGTGTAGTAATTGGTAGTATGATCCGTGAAAAGTTCTTTATAAATTTTCGGTAAAAATTTGCAAATCCTATGAAACGCTGGACGTCTTTTAAATTCCTTGGAACAGGCCAGTCCACTACAGCATTGATTTTGCCGGGATCCATGCTCAGACCTTCTGGGGAGATGATATATCCCAGAAATTGGATACTGGTTTGTTCAAACTCACATTTTTCAAGTTTAATGTAAAGATGGTTCTCCTGTAGTCGTTCCAAGACTAACTGGACGTGCCTGCGATGCTCTTCCAAGGTGTCTGAAAATATAAGAATGTCATCGAGATAAGCCACAACGAATTGGTCCAAGAAATCTCGAAATACATCATTAATAAAATGTTGAAAGGTGGCTGGGGCATTGCTAAGACCAAAGGTCATAACCAGAGATTCAAAATGTCCATATCTCGTTCTGAAGGCGGTCTTCCACTCATCTCCTGGGCGAATCCGTATGAGGTTGTAAGCCCCTCTAAGATCCAGCTTCGTAAAGATTTTCGCAGAACGGAGTCTCTCAAATAGTTCAGGAATCAAGGGTAGCGGGTAGCGATTCTTGACAGTGATATTATTCATCTCTCTGTAGTCAATACATGGCCGCAGAGTGGAGTCTTTCTTTTCAACAAAGAACAGGGGTGCCCCAGCTGGAGATGTGGAAGGTCGAATAAAGCCTTTCTCTAAATTTTCATCCAGGAACTTTCTTAATACCTTCAATTCAGGTTCAGAAAGATTGTAAATCCGTCCAAATGGAATGGTTGCTCCTGGCAGCAATTCAATGGGACAGTCGTAAGGACGGTGAGGAGGTAATTGATCTGCTTTCTTCTTACTGCAGACATCAGAGAACTGCTGATATTGAGGTGGTAGTTTCTCTTCCTTCTCATGCGAAATCTCAGAGATTTGGACTTGTTGGAGAACAGGGGGTTCCTTATGACAATTATTCTTACAGTAGTCAGATGGAAAGGTGATGGTCCTTGATGCCCAGTTGATAGAAGGGTTATGGACTGAAAACCAGGGGATCCCTAGAATAACCGGAAATTTCGGAGATGAGATAAGGTGGAAACTGACAGCTTCATGATGATCCGGTTCGATACAAATCTCCAGTTCGATTGTCTCATGCGTGACAGGTCCAGAAGACAAGGTGATCCATCCACCGTTTCCATTTCAATTGGTGTGGATTTGGTCCTACTGGAAATATTATTATCACGTGTAAATTTTAAGTCCATAAAATTCCCTCCTGCTCCCGAATCCAACAGGGCAGAGCATTGTATTTTTTGGGTGCCCATTACAACCTGAATGGGGATTACAAAATGAGATGATGTAGTATGTATTTTGTCTATTTCTGGTGTTACTGATGAGATAGTCTGCAAGATGGAATCCGACTGCTGAGAAAGGTCCATATTGCTGGCAGACCTGTTGTTGGTAAAGGCTATAGTCCTTTTGTTAGGACAGTTGATGGCATAGTGTCCAGGGTCCCCACAATAGAGGCAGAGATGTTCTGCACGTCGCCTCTCCTTCTCCTGTGCAGAGAGTGGTCTTCGGATGACGTCGATCTGCATCGGTTCAGACACGCCTTGCGTCTTTTCTTGGTGGTCCGATGCTGAAAATGAGAAGCCAGGGCTATTCCCAAGTGCTCGCAGTCTCTCCTTTCTCCTTTCAGTAAGTCTCTGGTCAATCCGGATACATAGTTGAATAAAGTCCTCCAACTGGTCAGGGGTCTCAACCCTGGCAAGCTCGTCTTTCACTGGTTCTGATAACCCTCGTCGAAATTGACTTCTCTGGGCCGCTGGATTCCAGGTGGTGTCGGCCACCCAGCGACGGAACTCCGATGTGTATTCCGCAACAGAGCGACGTCCTTGGCGCAAATTATGTAATTTGGTTTCTGCTGTGGCACAGCGGTTTGGGTCATCAAAAACTTGATTCATAGCTGCGGTGAAGGCTTCCAGGTCATTAAGGAGGTCATAGTCCTTTTCTACATAAGGTGAAGCCCAAGCAAGAGCTTCATCCGTCAGGAGATTTATCATGAAAAAAACTTTCTTCCTCTCACTGGTAAAGGGAGCAGGTTGCATCTGGAAGTATATGCGGCATTGATTGAGGAATCCTCGGTACTGCTTGCGATCCCCACTGAACTTTGCAGGCAGCGGCAGCCGCGCGTTTGATTTGGACCCTGAATTGCGCACGTCCAGAAGTTGTTTTTGTAGCTCAATTACTTCCTGTTGTATCGCCGTGAAATCAGTTTGTAACTTGGCATATTTTCCTTGAGAGTCAGTACAAAAACTTTGAAGCTCCGTAACTTGCCGTCTCAGGGTGTTCACAGCGGACTCCATTTTGGCGCGAGATTATTCTGTCAAGATCCCGTCTGGGTTGGAGCCGATGTTACTGCAAACACTAGGGGAAGCAGAGGCAGGTAGCGTAGTCAGGTGGCAGCCGGAGGTCGGTACACAGGAGAGCAGTGTTTGTAGCAATGGATCAGGCGGAGAGCGTAGTCAGAAGGCAGGCCGAGGTCGGTACACAGGAAAGGCAGTTCGGTAACAGAGGAGCAGGCAGATAACGTAGTCAGGTGGCAGCCGGAGGTCGGTACACAGGAGAGCAGTGTTTGTAGCAATGGATCAGGCGGAGAGCGTAGTCAGAAGGCAGGCCGAGGTCGGTTCACAGGAGAGCAGTGTTTGTAGCAATGGATCAGGCGGAGAGCGTAGTCAGAAGGCAGGCCGAGGTCGGTTCACAGGAGAGCAGTGTTTGTAGCAATGGATCAGCAGGAAACGCTTGACTAAAGGCTTGGAGCTCAATAATCTCGCAATGACACACCCACAGGGCCAGGTTTATATAGGGTGTGTAATTGGCAATCAGAGGCCCAATCAAAAGAGCACTAGGTGTAGCCAATCAGGAAGAACAGTCAATGGTATCTGGGTTCAGCAAGGAACTTTGCAGCCAGCAGAATAGCTCAGATGGTAGAGCTGCTGGCCAGTGGACAAGAGGTACTGGGTTCGACTCCTGACAGACTCCTGTCTGTTACCTGTTGGCCACGCAGGTTTCCGGACACTTCCTCTGAGGTATCCTCTCAGCATGCTTTTTTTCTCCATTTTCAATGACCCCGGTCAACATAACACAGACTCCTGTCTGTCACCACTGCTTAACAGCTTCTTCAGATACCTCATATCAGATGCACCCCATAAACATAAATGCACAGTTTATTCGTGACCACTGGTCACACTCACGGTTTTCACAGACCGTCCGTTCCTCCTCTGATTCCTGATTCCTAGTCCTGGAACATGTGCTCCTTGGGCCGCTGCCAGCATTCCATCCACCAATTGTAAGGTTTCAACTCACTCAGCTGCTTCAGAGGCAATTAGGAGGCACTTTTCTTATCAAAAAGTCATCAGGTTTATTGCTCCATAAACCACAAAGCCACATGCAATACAAGTCTTCAGTAAGGCTTAAGTTCTCTTCAAACTCAGAGACAGGAAGGCTTCTCCCTTCCTACACAGAGACCTCTCTGTAATGTCCCGCCTGGACACATGGTAGTCTGTTCACACTCACAGACTCCCACATCACTCTTCAGACACAGAGACCTCTCTGTAATGTCCTGCTTGGACACATGGAAGTCTGTCCACACTGGCAGACTCCCACAACACTCTCTTCAGGTGCCAAGCACACTTCGTTACATAGCTGTAACCCCACCCACAGATGAGGTCATAATCACATGGTTAGGTCACCTGGTCATGACCTCATCACAGGTCCTTTACCACAACACAAACCATGCTTCCATGCATATCTCGAGGAGCATACACAGTGCCCCCTAGCTGCATCAGGGGTCACTACACCACAGTGTGTATACACCCCGATAACAACAGTACACTATATATGTGTGTATACACACCGATAACCACAGTACACTATATATATATATATATGTATGTGTGTATACACCCCGATAACCACAGTGCACTATATATACATGTATGTGTGTATACACCCCGATAACCACAGTACACTATATATATATGTGTGTATACACCCCGATAACCACTGAACACTATATATATATATGTATGTGTGTATACACCCCGATAACCACAGTACACTATATATATATGTATGTGTGTATACACCCCGATAACCACAGTACACTATATATATATGTGTGTATACACCCGATAACCACAGTACACTATATATATATGTATGTGTGTATACACCCCGATAACCACAGTACACTATATATATATATGTGTGTATACACCCCGATAACCACAGTACACTATATATATATATATATATGTGTGTATACACCCTGATAACCACAGTACACTATATATATATATATGTGTGTATACACCCCGATAACCACAGTACACTATATATATGTATGTGTGTATACACCCCGATAACCACAGTACACTATATATATATATGTATGTGTGTATACACCCCGATATCCACAGTACACTATATATATATATATATATGTGTGTATACACCCCAATAACCACAGTACACTATATATATGTATGTGTGTATACACCCCGATAACCACAGTACACTATATATATATATATGTGTATACACCCCGATAACCACAGTACACTATATATATATATATATATATATGTATGTGTGTATACACCCCAATAACCACAGTACACTATATATATGTATGTGTGTATACACCCCGATAACCACAGTGCACTATATATATATGTATGTGTATACACCAAAAAAAGGGAGTATGGACAACATTTATAAAATTACAAAAAGCTTTATTATTAAACAACAGAATGCCAGCAATAGTGGCCCACAATACAGGTATGAAATGGAGGCAAAAAACTGCGAGTATATATGCAGGGGTTGCAGAGACTAATTAGTAACCGGGGTATATCAGAATATTTTACTTTAGCACTTAAATCGTGCAGGTGACAGGTGCACATCACAAAATAACAATAGCATTAAGACCCATAAGATCATCAATAGTCACAATGTAGCGCAATATGCACCATATGAATAATCACTGATTCTTACCCATATGAAACGGTTCAGACTGTGCGTCCCCGGTGACCCCCTGACGCGCGTTTCGCGGCAGTGCTTTCTCAAAAGGGGATGCTAGATGTCATAACCCCAAAGTTTATATATGCTAGCCATAATCAAGATAGCGCCGGTGTGTAGCGGCGCACATGCGTCTGACATCACACGCCAAACAAGTACCGCCTCCCTCCCCTGGCCGTCGCTGCTCCACGTGCATATGGGCGAAATGTCGCCTCATGACGTTATCGATATGCGCCTGCAGCATCATCGACAGCCACAAAGGAAGATAGAGGAGGCGTGTCAGTACGGCGCATGCGCGCACCACAGCGGCCATCTTTTTGGAGACCAAGTAGGTGGACATTTTGGGAAAGGGTGATAACTGAAACTAAGTATAATTATAAAGTGAATCTAAGGTGACGATTAAGGATACCGGTGAAATTAACCAATAAATTGGATCAAAGATACCGAAGAAAATATTAAAGAAAGGAAGAAAAGAAAAAACAAATATATATATATATATATATATGTGTATAGCAGCAGTGCAAATAAAATAAAAACAATAATATATAACATATGAGTGTCTTCTTGATCTTGAATGGTGAGGGTTTTTCATGTCCCAAGTGTCCAACCGAAATGAATCTCATAAGGTAAGCATCACTTTATAGAAAATCTCCATAATTCAACACACCAACACAAATGAACTAAATAAAGAAACTGAAGAAATGACATACATTAAAATTAAGAATTAAAAACGTGGTGGATAAATTCACATATTATCAGTACAAGGACACTTATTAAGCATAGCGCACGAGACTGCGGTGGATATCACACACATATTAAAGGACATCCCACTTTATAGAAATGGTACAAAGGTCAATTTTTCATTTAGGCCCTTAGGTGTGACTGTGTCAAGGGTGACAATCCACCTGCATTCACGTTGGGCCAAAATGCGATTAAGATTGCCACCCCTAACACCTCCACGGACTCTGTCAATGCCTCTAATTTTAAGTCCTGATAACCACAGTACACTACAGTCATGGCCAAAAGTTTTGAGAATGACACAAATATTAATTTTTACAAAGTCTACTGCTTCACTTTTTCTAATGGCAATTTGCATATACTCCAGAATGTTATAAAGAGTGATCAGCTTAACAGCAATTACTTGCAAAGTCAATATTTGGCTAGAAAATGAACTTTATCCCCCAAAACACATTTCAACATCATTGCAGCCCTGCCTTAAAAGGACCAGCTAACCTCTTTTCAGTGATTGCTCCATTAACACAGGTGTGGGTGTTGATGAGGACATGGCTGGAGATCAATCTGTCATGATTAAGTAAGAATGACACCACTGGACACTTTAAAAGGAGGCTGGTGCTTGGCATCATTGTTTCTCTACTGTTAACCATGGTTATCTCTAAAGAAACACGTGCAGTCATCATTGCAATGCACAAAAATGGCCTAACAGGGAAGAGTATCGCATCTAGAAAGATTGCACCTCAGTCAACAATCTATCGCATCATCAAGAACTTCAAGGAGAGAGGTTCCATTGTTGCCAAAAAGGCTCCAGGGCGCCCAAGAAAGATCAGCAAGCGCCAGGACCATCTTTTAAAAGTGTTTCAGCTGTGGGAACGGGCTACCAGCAGTGCAGAGCTTGCTCAGGAATGGCAGCAGGCAGGTGTGAGTGCATCTGCTCGCACTGTGAGGCGGAGACTCTTGGAGCAAGGCATGGTCTCAAGGAGGGCAGCAAAGAAGCCACTTCTCTCCAGAAAAAACATCATGGACAGACTGATATTCTGCAAAAGGTACAGGCAGTGGACTGCTGAGGACTGGGGTAAAGTTATTTTCTCTGATGAATCCCCTTTTCGATTGTTTGGGACATCAGGAAAACGCCTCATTCGGAGAAGACAAGGTGAGCCCTACCACCAGTCTTGTCTCATGCCAACTGTTAAGCATCCTGAAACCATTCATGTGTGGGGTTGCTTCTCAGCCAAGGGAATCGGCTCTCTCACAGTCTTGCCTAAAAACACAGCCATGAATAAAGAATGGTACCAGAATGTCCTCCAAGAGCAACTTCTCCCAACCCTCCAAGAGCAGTTTGGCGATCAACAATGCCTTTTCCAGCATGATGGAGCACCTTGCCATAAAGCAAAGGTGATAACTAAATGGCTCAGGGAACAAAACATAGAGATTTTGGGTCCATGGCCTGGAAACTCCCCAGATCTTAATCCCATTGAGAACTTGTGGTCAATCATCAAGAGACGGGTGGACAAACAAAAACCTAAAAATTCTGACAAAATGAAAGCATTGATTGTGCAAGAATGGACTGCTATCAGTCAGGATTTGGTCCAGAAGTTGATTGAGAGCATGCCAGGGAGAATTGCAGAGGTCCTGAAGAAGAAGGGTCACACTGCAATATTGACTTGCTGCATTAACTCATTCTAACTGTCAATATAAGCTTTTGTTACTCATATGTTTGCAATTATTATATTTCTGTCTGTGATAAAAACATCTGTCAAACACACATAAAAACCAGAGGGCAGCAGATCATGTGAAAATATAATATTTGTGTCATTCTCAAAACTTTTGGCCATGACTGTATATATATATGTATGTGTCACGACGTATAACAGATATATTATATGATAGTAACATATATCTAGTGTGACAACATTCTATATTTCATATAATAGAAAATATCAACATGCATGTTAGGGTTCGAGTTCCCGTTTCTGCACAGGGGAGTCTCGAACCAGTCCCGCTGCGGTCCCCCATTCGTCTCCGTCCGCAGTGGAGCCTGCTCAGCTTAGACGTCGGTCCAGCGTCTCACCCAGTCTAACAGTGTGCAGAGGATTACTGCTGTTCCACCAGGCTCTGCTATTGTGGCCAGTACTGGTTAGCAGCGAGCATAAGTCTTTAGGACAAAGTCCTTGTTTTCTCCTTCTGAGCATGCCCAGAGTGAGATCTCTCATTGGAGATCAGGGGTCACATGCTCGGGTATTGCAGCGGCTCCTATTGGTCCGCCAGGAAGGTCCTGTGACTACTGGTGTTCTGGAACAAGTTCCATTGGTCCTTTGTTTCTGGAAGGTCCTGTAGCTGTTGCTATAAAAGGGTAGCATGGCTGGGCCGCCATGCGCTAATATCAATCTTTATATGCTATGCGCCAGTGTGGTCATGCGTGTGTGTGGTTAGGGCCCCAGCTGAAATAAGCCCCTAGAATACCGACTTAATCGGTGAGGAGTTTGGTATGCTAGCTGGTCAGGGTCGGCGTCCTAGATGCCCTAGATTACCGGCATAACCGGTGAGGAGTTTGATTGCCGTATTCAGGGTCTGGCGTTCAGACGCCATAGATTGCAGGTGACTCCCGCGAGGACATTAGCGCATGATCACGTTCTATGTTCGCTTAGCACTTAACTGTGTACCTGGGTGCCTGACAGGACACAGAAGCTTGTCTCAGCGGCTCTGTGACGTAACAGGGTTCGCTTTCAACGCTAGACAGCGCCCTAGCGTGTTTATTTTGCGACTCAGTTGTGTTTAGTGAGTTCGCACACATCGCCATATAGCGCTGCGGCACTCCTTCTAGCGGCTCTGTGGATTAACAAAGTTCGCACATATTGCCACAGCGCGTTACAGCGTTTATTTTGGCGACTCTGCGGGATAACAGAGTTCGCTTCTTGCGCCATTTTACTAGCAGCAGGCTCCGCCTGCACGGTGGACCCCGGGCTGCGAACGCACCTCTCCACAACATATATTTGGTGCGTTCCGCAGACCCTAACATAATATTAGCGCCAGGGTCTGGCTAGTAAAATGGCGGATGACCAGCGTCTACTGCAGTACATCCAGCAGCTGGAGGGTAGGTTGGCGGCTCTTGAGCGCACAACCTCAGCTGTGGATGTTACCGCAGTCGCTGTTCAGGCTGCTAGCGTGGCTGCAGCCAGTTTGTCCTCTGCCACCTCTGCCCCTACATTATCCCACCTCCCGCTTCCTGACAAGTTTGCTGGTGACAGCAAGCAATGTCGGGGATTCGTAATTCAGTGCTCTATACAGCTCGAGCTTCTGGCTGCACGTTTCCCCACGGATCGGGCACAAGTGGGTTTTGTACTGTCTCTACTCTCGGGCAGAGCATTGGAGTGGGCAACGCCGCTGTGGGAGCGCGATGATCGTGTGGTGCAGAGTGCTTCTCGTTTCCTGGAGGCTCTTAAAAAGGTCTTTTTAGGACCTCAGGTCACCCACGATACGGCGCTACAACTGCTGGCATTGGCACAGGGTTCGTCTTTGGTCAGTCAGTTTTCCGTCCAGTTTCGGACTCTGGCCTCAGAGCTAGACTGGTCGGATAAAGTTCTCATTCCAGTCTACTGGCGAGGACTGGCTGACCATGTTAAAGAAGCTTTGGCTACCAGGGAGATTCCCGCCACACTGGAGAAGCTTATCTCCATATCTACCCGCATCGACCTCCGTTTTCACGAGCGGAGGTTGGAGCGGGCCCAGTGTAGGCAGAGGATTCGGTTGGCTCCCACCTTTGCCACACCTCTCGAATCCCCCGATCTGGCGTCCGAACCCCAAAATGCCACAGAGGTTCCTCGTGCAGGACCTAAGTCTCGAGTCGTCCGAGTATCTGTGGTCTGTAACCTTTGTCAGCAGACAGGACACTATGCCAACAAATGTCCAAAGCGATCGGGGAAGCGATCGCGTCTAGTGGCCCTGGGAGGAGGTTCACTAGAGACAGCGGCATTTTCCTCCAAGTTGACATTTAAAGGGACAGTCACTGTGGACTCTTCCACACTTACGGTCGAGCTTTGTGTGGACTCAGGAGCAGAGGGGAATTTCATGTCATCCACCTTTGCTCGTCACCACGCAATACATCTGGTAGCGCTCGACAAACCAGTGACTGTCCGGGTAGTGAATGGGTTGACATTGCCCTCGCCAATTATACATCAGACTGTCCCTCTTACTTTGTGTGTACCCCCTTCCCATCAGGAAATTATTTCCCTTCTCGTCCTTCCCGAGGGAATAGACGAAATCCTACTGGGAGTACCCTGGCTCCGTTCCCACTCCCCTCATATTGAGTGGACCTCCGGTAGGATACTGGGATGGAGTGAGTCATGTAAGGACAGATGTGTCAGGGAGTGCATTCAGGTTACCACTACAGAGATACCCGCAGATCTTTCTCCTCTTCCCAAGTGTTATCAGTCATATGCAGACGTGTTCTCTAAAAAGGCTGCGGAGACTCTGCCCCCCCACCGTCCCTACGACTGTCCTATTGACCTCTTGCCTGGAGCAGAACCTCCTCGGGGAAGGGTCTATCCCCTCTCTCTTCCTGAGACGGAGGCTATGTCTCAATATATCCAGGAGAATCTGGCAAGAGGGTTCATTAGGAAGTCGGTGTCACCAGCAGGAGCGGGGTTCTTCTTCGTGCAGAAGAAGAGTGGAGAATTACGTCTGTGTATAGATTACAGAGGTCTTAACGCCATCACCGTTAAGAATAAGTACCCGTTGCCCCTGATCTCTGAGCTCTTTGATAGGCTCCGGGGAGCAAGGGTATTTACTAAATTAGATCTGCGTGGTGCTTATAACCTGATTCGCATCCGTGAGGGGGACGAATGGAAGATGGCTTTTAATACCAGGGATGGGCATTATGAATACCTGGTGATGCCCTTCGGGCTCTGTAATGCCCCAGCCGTTTTCCAAGACTTTGTCAATGATATCTTCCGGGATATGCTTTCCATCTCTGTAGTAGTCTATCTGGATGATATTCTCATCTTTTCTCCAGATATTGACTCTCACCGGAGGGATGTCTGCAAAGTCTTCGACCTGTTACGGGCGAACTCCCTCTATGCAAAGTTGGAGAAATGCATGTTTGAGCAGGAGTCTTTACCTTTCCTGGGCTATATCATCTCCGCCCAGGGATTGACTATGGATCCTGCCAAACTACAGGCTGTGATGGATTGGCAAGAACCCATTCTCTTAAAGCGGTGCAGCGCTTTATGGGGTTCATTAATTACTATCGCCAATTCATTCCCCACTTCTCCACTTTGGTAGCTCCCTTGGTAGCCCTCACCAAGAAGGGAGCCAATCCCAAATTGTGGTCAGAGGAGGTCTCCAAGGCCTTTACTTCAATTAAGTCCCATTTTGCTAGCGCTCCCATCTTACATCGCCCCGAGGTTGATAAGCCTTTTTTATTGGAGGTCGATGCCTCGTCCGTTGGTGCTGGAGCAGTCCTTTTTCAAAAGGATGCCCAAGGTCGGAAACATCCTTGTTTCTTCTTTTCCAAGACCTTCACACCAGCGGAGAGGAATTATTCCATTGGGGATAGGGAGTTGCTAGCCATGAAGTTGGCCTTTTCCGAGTGGAGACATCTCCTACAGGGGGCTCGCTTTCCCTTTCAAGTTTTCACTGACCACAAAAATTTGGTCTATTTACAGACCGCCCAGCGGCTAAATTCTCGTCAGGCCAGATGGTCCCTGTTTTTCTCCCGGTTTCATTTCACCCTCCATTTCCTCTCCGGTGAGAAGAACATTCGGGCCGATGCGCTTTCTCGCTCCGTGGTGTCCTTGAGGAGGTGGAGGAGGAGCCTCGGTTGATTGTCCCCACAGAGAGCCTAAGAACTGTGGCCCCAGTTTCGCTTGAGTCTGTGCCTCCGGGCAAGACTTTTGTGCCCACCAATTTGCGACCGGAGGTACTCTCTTGGGCACATTCGTCCAGGGTGGGTGGACATTTTGGGGCAAAAAGGACATCTGAGTTGCTGGCGAGGACATACTGGTGGCCACATATGGTCCGTGATGTCAGGGAATACGTTCAGGCATGCGTCTCCTGTGCCAAGAATAAGTCCCTCGACAACGGCCAGCTGGGCTACTTTTCCCTTTACCGGTGGCAGACAGGCCTTGGGAGATGGTCGGGATGGATTTTGTGGTGGGCTTACCCAAGTCTCGGGGCTGCACCATCATCTGGGTGATAACCGACCACTTCTCCAAAATGGTGCACTTAGTGCTGTTACCACGGTTACCGTCTGCATGGGCCTTGGCAGCATTGTTCATTAGGCATATTTTCCGCCTACATGGTATGCCAGACAAAATTGTCAGTGATCGAGGTCCCCAGTTTGCGTCTCGGTTCTGGAGAGAGCTGTGTCGTTTACTCAGCATAGAGTTGAATCTCTCCTCTGCATACCATCCCGAGACGAATGGGTTGGTAGAGAGGGCCAACCAGACCTTGGTCATATATTTGCGACATTTTGTCTCTGCCAGGCAGGATGACTGGGCATCCTTGCTACCGTGGGCTGAGTTCGCTCTAAATAATGCTGTGGCTGACTCCACCGGACAGACCCCATTCCTCCTGAACTATGGTCAGCATCCGCGGGTACCAGTGCCCATGCCGTGTCTTCCGCCGATTCCAGGGTGGCAGACTGGGCTGTGGAGGCACGGGACATTTGGGACCGCACCCAGGATGCCATTCAGGCCTCCAAAGAGAGGATGAGGTCTTCGGCCGATGCCCATCGGCGCCCCGCTCCTACATTTGCTCCGGGTGACCTAGTGTGGCTCTCTGCCCGAAACATCAGGCTACGTGTAGAGTCCACCAAGTTGGCACCTCGCTTTTTGGGCCCCTTTAAAGTTCTTGAGCAGGTGAACCCGGTGGTTTACCGCCTAGCCCTTCCGCCTCGCCTTGGTATCACTGACACCTTTCACGTGTCCCTCCTGAAACCCGTGGCCATTTCCGGTTTTCCGAGTCATCTGCCGGGACGTCGGGTTCATCTACGATGATCATGAGGTGAACGCCATTGTTGGGTGCAAGGTGGTACGAGGCAAAAAATTTTATTTGGTGGATTGGAGGTGTTATGGGCCTGAGGATAGGTCCTGGGAGCCTGTTCACACTCCGCAGCTCATCGCTGCCTTTGAATGCAGCGAGGCCCAGAGAAGGGGGGGCCCTAGGAGGGGGGGTAATGTTAGGGTTCGAGTTCCCGTTTCTGCACAGGGGGAGTCTCGAACCAGTCCCACTGCGGTCCCCCATTCGTCTCCGTCCGCAGTGGAGCCTGCTCAGCTTAGACGTCGGTCCCAGCGTCTCGCCCAGTCTAACAGTGTGCAGAGGATTACTGCTGTTCCACCAGGCTCTGCTATTGTGGCCAGTACTGGTTAGCAGCGAGCAGACGTCTTTAGGACAAAGTCCTTGTTTTCTCCTTCTGAGCATGCCCAGAGTGAGATCTCTCATTGGAGATCAGGGGTCACATGCTCGGGTATTTCAGCGGCTCCTATTGGTCCGCCAGGAAGGTCCTGTGACTACTGGTGTTCTGGAACAAGTTCCATTGGTCCTTTGTTTCTGGAAGGTCCTGTAGCTGTTGCTATAAAAGGGTAGCATGGCTGGGCCGCCATGCGCTAATATTAATCTTTATATGCTATGCGCCAGTGTGGTCATGCGTGTGTGTGGTTAGGGCCCCAGCTGAATAAGCCCCTAGAATACCGACTTAATCGGTGAGGAGTTTGGTATGCTAGCTGGTCAGGGTCGGTGTCCTAGATGCCCTAGATTACCGGCATAACCGGTGAGGAGTTTGATTGCCGTATTCAGGGTCTGGCGTTCAGACGCCATAGATTGCAGGTGACTCCCGCGAGGACATTAGCGCATGATCACGTTCTATGTTCGCTTAGCACTTAACTGTGTACCTGGGTGCCTGACAGGACACAGAAGTTTGTCTCAGCGGCTCTGTGGCGTAACAGGGTTCGCTTTCAACGCTAGACAGCGCCCTAGCGTGTTTATTTTGCGACTCAGTTGTGTTTAGTGAGTTCGCACACATCGCCATATAGCGCTGCGGCACTCCTTCTAGCGGCTCTGTGGATTAACAGAGTTCGCACATATTGCCACAGCGCGTTACGGCGTTTATTTTGGCGACTCTGCGGGATAACAGAGTTAGCTTCTTGCGCCATTTTACTAGCAGCAGGCTCCGCCTGCACGGTGGACCCCGGGCTGCGAACGCACGTCTCCACAACATATATTTGGTGCGTTCCGCAGACCCTAACAATGTATACATAGTATCTGCCAGCATAGTATTACATGACATCATAACCTCTGTATTGTGGGTCTATACTGTATACGTGTCACGCTGTCTCAGGATAGAGGTGGACCGGGGTCTATGCTGACCCTAAACTGGAGTCCTGACTAGTCCTCTACCTGGAGGTACTGTTGATGGTACAGAGGTCCAGGCCGCCAGCGTAACCCTGTCTCCTGTAGATCCCTGACCACTGTAATCTAGTCCTGAGAAGGACCCTGATTACCACCACAGGGAATGGGCAGGTCACAGCTTACAAACAGTATAAGACAAACGAGACAGACAAGGGGTAAAGTAAATACTGCCTTGCATACAAAACTTCAACAACAGAGGAAACACAAAAGGTTAAGGAGATAAACAATAAGCGAGGAGAGGATAAACCACAACAGGCACTCTTAGCTTAAGTCTTCTCAGAAACGATCCGCTCTGCTGGTCTGAATGAATGCTTTCACCGACAACTCCTTAAGCAGACTGGCAGGTTTTTGAAGGAAGCTAATTAGTGCCTAATACACAGCAGCCGGGCGAGGCTGGACCCAGTCTAAGCACAGAGAAAGGTAGAATTAACTCCCTCACTGCCAACAGACACCAAGTACCAACAACTCAGCTGCGAGAAGTAAGAATGTGAAATCGCGACGATCTTCGTGGCGATACACCCGTGACAGTATGTGTGTATACACCCCGATAACCACAGTACACTATATATATTGTGAGGCAGTGACCGGGATTGTTTACGAGGGACGTTATATTTCCCCCAGAATGTGTACAGAGACCTATTAAAACCATTGGAGTGCATTGCAGTCACACACACAGCTGCGGCTGCAATGCAGGAATGAAGGTGAGCAATGACCTGGTCAGACTACCTGGCTAAGGCAGATTAAGTAAAATCCGGCAGGGCCTTCATTTCTTGGAGGAGGTCACAGGAGGCAGTGGAGCGGCCTCCTCCCTCCAACCCAGGTTTTCCTGTGGCTTTTGCCACAGGTCTTTAAAACTCCTGCACTAGTGTGTTCTATGTTGGGATCCTGCAAGGAGCATAGCAGGAAAGCTCCACAGGACTGTGTGTAGCTGAACCCAGGCCTGGGACGGCTCTGCACCAGTCAGGCTCTGTTCGGCCCAGCGCGGCCGTTGTCCCCGGCAACCAGTGTTTATGGACTGATGTTAACCCGGCTGCGTACCGGAGGACTTTTCCTGTTTTACCCGTGAGTTGCTGAATAAAAGCTGTTTACTTTGGACTTGCTTGGGTCACTGCCTCAGTTACTGCACAGTGTGAACACCGCCGTCTTACAATTGGTGGAGAATGCGGGCATTGTGACTGAGGTATACCCCACCGGCAGCTTCATGACCTCAATCCGGCCGGCCACTTTTCAGCCTCAACCCGTGGACAAAATGGAGGAGCTGGTAAAGCAGCTGGTAATTACACAACAGCAGCAGCTGCAGTTCCAGCGGCAACAGCAGGAGCAGGAGCAACGGCACAATGAGCAACAGCAGCTATTGTACCAGCAGCAGCAAAAAACAAACGAAACTGTTGCTGCAACAGATTTCTGCACTGCGGGAGACCTCGACGGCACCAGCCCCTGAACGTCGCGAGGCCCGAGACAGGGTTCGCTCAGCGTTGAGGAAGATGGGACCGCAGGACGACGTGGAAGCTTTCATGACAGTTTATGAGCGCACAGCGGAGCGGGAAAACCTACCCGCCGGCCAGTGGGCAGAAGTAGTAGCTCCGTTTCTGGTCAGCGATGCACAAAGGCCTACTTCGATCTCAGTCGGGAGGACGCCCAGGACTACCAGAGGCTCAAAGGTGAGATCCTTGCCCGACTGGGGGTTAATACATACGTGAGGGCTCAGCGTGTATTTTCATGGGCCTATGTGGAGACACGACCCGGGCGGTCTCAGGCTTATGACCTCCTGCAGCTGGTAAAGAAGTGGCTCCAGCCAGAGACTTTGTCTCCAGCCCAGATGGTGGAGAGGGTGGTGGTTGACCGGCTGGTAAGGACTCTGCCGGCTGCTATCCAACGTTGGGTGGGGCAAGGCAACCCGGCACACTCGACCAGGTAGTCAGTTTGATCGAGCGCTACTCAGCCACTCAAGACTTTATTCGAGACTCCGCCCCCTCTCGGCTGTCACGGCGATCCCTGCCAACCCCGGAATCGGGAAATGGGTCGCGTCCCTCTGCTGGGGACAGTCAGCACCGTACCCGTGCTGAAGGGGAACCCCGGAGTGAGAGTGGCAGGAGACCGGTTCCCTCCCAGACTGTCATAAGACCTAACAGTACTTCCACCCTTAGGTGCTGGCGGTGTCAGGGGCCGGGACATGTGATGGCTAATTGTCCCCTGACTACGGAACCCATGGACTGCGGATATAGCCGCCGGGTCTCAATGTATGCCCAGACCGTCTGCACAGCGAGCCTCGACCCCCTGGACAGTGAACTCCAACTATGCCAGGTACTGGTTAATGGGTACCCTACGGAGGCTCTCCTGGACTCAGGGAGCCTCGTGACTCTGGTACATGGGTCACTGGTGGCAGGAGACAACCCCAGCGGACGACAGGTCGGGGTTGTATGTATACATGGGGACCTCCAAGAGTATCCAACTATGGAGGTAGTTTTGTCCACGCCATGTGGAGACATAAAACATGTGGTGGGAGTGGTAAAAATCTTCCCTATGGGTCTGTGTTGGGAAGGGACTTGCCCCTGTTCTGGACTCTGTGGAAAAACAAAATCCATTCTCCCCAGATAAAATGTATTACAGATGCTGTACCCGACGAACCTGCCGTAGGGGTGTCCCACCTAGGGATAGAGTGTGACCCCGATAGGTTTCCCTTAGAGGTGCTGGCAGGAGAGGTGGAGGAGACCGCATCGATTCCCGAGCTGGAAGTGTCCAGGGCCACGTTTGGAACAGCTCAGCTACAAGATCCCACCCTGACTCAGGCGCGGGAAAGGGTGCTAGAGGTAAACGGAGTATCCCAAGAGCCCAATGCAGATATGGTATTTCCACGCATGGTAGTCGGTGGTGAGTTGCTTTATAGGATAGATAAAATCAGGGACGAGGTTGTGGAACAGTTGGTAGCACCTCAGTTGTATCGTCGGGTGATCCTAGATTTGGCACACTCACACTTGCTGGGTGGCCACTTGGGGGAGAGAAAAACTCTAGAACGTATCTTGCAGCGGTTCTTTTGGCCTGGAGTGTACGCGGAGGTCAAGAGGTACTGCGAATCCTGCCCCGATTGTCAGTTGACCTCACCCACTGCAAGTTTCCGTAGTCCATTGGTACCCCTGCCAGTAATAGAGGTACCTTTTGAACGGATTGCAATGGATTTGGTAGGGCCCATTGTAAAATCCGCCCGTGGCCACCAACATATACTGGTGGTCGTCGACTATGCCACCCGGTACCCGGAGGCTATACCACTACGCCACACCTCGGCAAAACTTATTGCCCGAGAACTGTTTGCCATGTTCTGGATGGATCAGGGGACCCCCTTTATGTCCAAAGTGACAAAAGAACTGTGCAAACTGATAAAAATTAAACAATTGCGCACCTCGGTGTACCACCCTCAAACCGATGGGTTAGTAGAACGGTTCAATAGAACCCTCAAGTCTATGTTAAAAAAGGTGATTTCTAAGGATGGAAGGGATTGGGACATGTTGTTACCCTATTTGATGTTCGCTGTCCGTGAGGTACCCCAGGCTTCCACAGGGTTCTCTCCCTTTGAGTTATTGTACGGCAGACACCCTAGGGGTCTGTTGGACGTAGCCAAAGAAACATGGGAACAAGAGCCGACTCCACATAAGAGTGTAATTGAACATGTGGCTAGTATGCAGGACCGGATCGCGGCGGTCATGCCCATCGTGAAAGAACATCTGTTAGATGCCCAGGCAACCCAGAGGCGCACATATAATAAAAGAGCCAGAGTCAGGTCTTTTAACAAGGGCGATCGGGTATTAGTACTGGTACCCACAGCCGAGAGTAAGCTCATGGCCAAGTGGCAAGGGCCATATGAGATTCGAGAAAAGGTGGGGGAGGTAAATTACCGGGTGTATCAGCCCGGAAGGAGGAAACCTGAGCAGATTTACCATGTAAACCTACTAAAGCCTTGGAAAGATTGAGAGTGTCTAGTTACAGACATCACTCCGGGCATATCACCAGAGAATTCTCTACCTTCAGCCAGGGAAGCATCCAAGGGGGAGGTCAGGATAAGTGAGGCCCTCACTAAACAGCAGCGACGGGAGGCTCGCTCCCTGGTGCAAAACAATACCGACGTGTTTTCAGAGCTACCAGGTAGGACTACGGTTATCCAACATGACATTGTCACCGAACCTGGGGTAAGGGTGCGAATAAGACCGTACCGGGTGCCCGAAGCCCGGAGACAAGCCATCACGGCGGAGGTAAAACAAATGCTTCAGTTAGGCGTCATAGAGGAATCACGGAGTGAGTGGGCTAGTCCCATTGTACTGATTCCAAAGCCAGACGGATCATTACGCTTCTGTAATGATTTCCGGAAATTGAATGAAGTGTCAAAGTTCGACCTTTATCCAATGCCCCGGGTGGACGAGCTGATTGAGAGACTGGGGCAGGCCCAGTATTTTACCACGCTCGATCTCACCAAGGGTTACTGGCAGGTACCTCTCACCGATTCGGCGAAAGAAAAGACCGCCTTCGTAACTCCGGAGGGTCTATTTCACTATGTGGTCTTACCTTTTGGGTTACATGGGGCCCCGGCTACATTTCAGAGATTGATGGACATAGTGCTCAAGCCTCATCAGGAATACGCGTCCGCGTATCTAGATGATATCATCATATTTAGCACCGACTGGCAAACGCACCTAACACACGTACAAGCGGTGCTGGATTCTCTCAGAGCCGCGGGGTTAATGGCAAACCCAAAAAAATGTGCAATAGGGCTGGAGGAAGCTCGATATTTGGGGTATGTGATAGGCAGAGGAACTATCAAGCCCCAAATCAATAAAGTTGAGGCAATAAAAAACTGGCTTAAACCATCGAGTACAAAACAGGTGAAGGCGTTTCTTGGCATCCTTGGGTATTACCGCCGGTTTATACCTAATTTTGCTGGGCGAACGGCGGCCCTGACTGATTTCTTGAAAGGAAAAAAAACGGTAATGGTTCGATGGAACCCTCAGGCAGAAGAAGCCTTTCAGTCCATGAAGTTGGCCCTGTGTGGACAGCCGGTCCTCATCAGCCCCAACTTCAATGAAACCTTCATTGTGCAGACAGATGCCTCGGAGGTAGGACTAGGGGCGGTGTTGTCACAAAAAGTGAATGGTGAAGAGCACCCGGTCACCTACTTGAGTAGAAAACTTGTCCCGGCAGAGAAAAACTATAGCGTGGTAGAGAAGGAGTGTTTGGCTATTAAGTGGGCCTTGGAATCACTACATTATTATTTACTCGGGCGTCAGTTCCGCTTGGTGACGGACCACTCACCCTTGGTATGGATGAGGAATGCCAAGGAGAGGAATGCGCGAGTCACATATATACATATATATATATATGTATGTGTGGATACACCCGATAACCACAGTACACTATATATATGTATGTGTGTATACACCCCGATAACCACAGTACACTATATATATATGTATGTGTGTATACACCCCGATAACCACAGTGCACTATATATATATGTATGTGTGGATACACCCCGATAACCACAGTACACTATATATATGTATGTGTGTATACACCCCGATAACCACAGTACACTATATATATATATATATATATATATATATATATGTATGTGTGTATACACCCGATAACCACAGTACACTATATATATATATATATGTATGTGTGTATACACCCCGATATCCACAGTACACTATATATATCATGTATGTGTGTATACACCCCGATAACCACAGTACACTATATATATATATGTATGTGTGTATACACCCCGATAACCACAGTACACTATATATATATATATATGTATGTGTGTATACACCCCGATAACCACAGTGCACTATATATACATGTATGTGTGTATACACCCCGATAACCACAGTACACTATATATATGTGTGTATACACCCGATAACCACAGTACACTATATATATGTATGTGTGTATACACCCGATAACCACAGTACACTATATATATATATATGTGTGTATACACCCCGATAACCACAGTACACTATATATATATATATATATATATATATGCCATTACAGACATGAACCGGGCAAATATTAGCGCCTTCATAGTCACCCCACAAACGCACCTGTCAGACCACAGCCAACTTCTTCTGTACTTGAAATCTACAGAGAAACCACCCACTCAAAAGCCACAGCATAGCGGCCTCTTCAACCGGCCTCCATCATATAAATGGTCCAAAACGTCGGCACTAAAGTATAAAGAGGCTCTCAGCAGACCCGAAATACAGCGGATACTCCACCACTTCTACAACCACGAGTACCAGCCTAACCCAAAGGGAGTGAGTCAAGCTACAAAAGACCTCAACAATATATTCTATGCAATGGCCAGACTGTCCGACCTTAAAAAAGTCGACTACAAGAGACCAAAAGAAAAACAGACCAATGGTTGGTTTGACAGAGAATGTAAAGCCGTACGGAAGACCCTGAGAACAGCCTCAAACAAGAAACATAGAGACCCCAACCACCCTGGTCTGAGAGAAGCCTATGAAACCATACAAAGGCAGTACAAAACACATCCTCAGGAGGAAGAAGCAGAGTTACATCTCTACCGAGTTTAACCAACTCCAAGATGCTCTTCAAGACAATTCCTTCTGGGAACTATGGAACCACATGGGCACAAAAGACAAGAAAAACAACATCCATATCCAAAATGGCAACATCTGGCTCCAGTACTTCAGAGACCTCTATAAAGACATCCCAAAGGAAGAACTAAACCAAGAACAGGAAAACATAATGGCAAAATTAAAAGCAATGGAGGAAAAAGTAAAACATTTCCAAAACCCAGTGGATACACCTATTACATTACAGGAAGTAGCAGAGAGAATCTCTTCCATAAGATGTAGAAAAGCCGGTGGCCTGGATGGAATCCTACCAGAAATGCTGAAGTACAGCCCACCAGAAATACAGGCTGCAATGGTTAAACTCTTCCATATTGTGCTAAGTGCCGGCTACTTCCCTCGTTCCTGGAACCAAGGCCTCATCACACCCATCCACAAGAATGGGGACAGGTATGACCCAGCCAACTACAGAGGCATATGTGTCAGCAGCAACCTGGGGAAACTGTTTAACGGCATCCTGAACAAGAGGATCCTCAGTTTCCTCACCGAACATAACGTCCTCAGCAAGAGCCAAGCAGGGTTCATGCCAAACCACCGCACCACTGACCACATCTATACCCTGCACAGCCTCATTCAGAGACACGTCCACAATACAAAGAACAGGAAGATATACGCCTGTTTCGTGGACTTTAAAAAGGCCTTTGATTCGGTGTGGCACCCGGGCTTATTCCTGAAACTGCTGGAGAGCGGAATAGGAGGAAAGACCTACGATGTTATCAAAGCTCCTACACCGAGAACCTCTGCAGTGTGAGTGTGAACGGTAAAGAACGGCTTATTTCCAGCAGAGCCGTGGAGTCAGACAAGGCTGCAGCCTAAGTCCAACGCTCTTCAACATTTACATCAACGAGCTGGCTACCGCTCTGGAATCTTCCACAGCACCAGGTCCCACCCTCCACGACACCCAGGTGAAATTCCTGCTGTATGCAGATGACCTGCTGCTTCTGTCACCAACCGAGAAAGGCCTCCAAGACCACCTGAAAATCTTAGAGAAATTCAGCTCCACCTGGGCACTACCGGTCAACCTAAAGAAAACCAACATCATGGTGTTCCAGAGGAGAAAGAGAAAATTAGACCAGCACCCTTCATTTGTCCTCAACAACTGCGCCCTTACAGGAACAGACAAATATACCTACCTGGGCCTAGAGATTCACTGGTCAGGAAGCTTCAAACAATCCATAGAGACCCTGAAAGACAAGGCATGTAAAACCTTCTATGGCATCCGAAGGAAACTCTACCATCTGAAGCCACCAGTGAGGGTCTGGTTAAAAATCTTCGACTCTGTCATCACCCCAATCCTCCTGTATGGCAGTGAAGTCTGGGGTCCTCACACCTACCCAGACTGGTCAAGGTGGGATTCCAGCCCAACAGAAATATTCCACCTGGAATTCTGCAAGCACCTTCTCCAAATCCATCGGAGCACCTCCAACAGTGCCTGCCGGGCCGAGCTGGGCAGATTCCCTCTACACCTAAACGGTTCTAAAGAGGGCACTGTCATTCCGGGCTCACCTACATAGGAGCAATCCAAGCTCCCATCACCATAAATCCCTGACACACTTAGGTGAAACAGAAAAACTAGGACCCTCGGAACAGCTCACCCAACCTGACCAGAACACCAATCACAACAACCTGACAAAAGCCGAAATCAGGAAGATGGTAGACGAAGGCCATGAGAGGTATGTCAGTGACTGGAAGAACAACATCATCAGCTCCCAGAAACTGACCATGTACCGGAGTCTACAGAGAGACTACAGTCTGGCCCCATACCTGGAGAAACTCCCGGACCCCAGAGTCCGGCCAGATCCTGAGCCGGTATAGACTCAGCGCCCACAGTCTGGCCATCGAATCCGGCCGACACAGGCAGAGCTACAAGCCCAGGGAGGAAAGACTATGCCAACACTGTGACCAGGAGGCCATAGAGGACGAAACCCACTTCCTGCTACACTGCTCCAAATACTCAGCAGTGAGGGACACTCACTTCAGGAGACTCACATCTCTTCCCGGATTTCATCACCATGAAGGAGGAAGAGAAAACATATATCTTGCTGGGGGAAGAAGAGAGAGCAGCGGAGATAGTAGCGCGGTATGTGAGGAATGTCATAGACTGCGAGAAAGAGAACTATGATATGCCTTGGACTTCTATAGCCCCCACCCTGGATCTGCCCCTACTCAACATCCCTATCCCTATTGCCCTTTTGTACACTTGCTTTGGCAAAACTAATGTGTATTTAGTACTGACAATAAAGCTTCTTTGAATTTCAATTTGAATTTGAATTATATGTGTGTATACACCCCGATAACCACAGTACACTATATATATATGTATGTGTGTATACACCCCGATAACCACAGTACACTATATATATATATGTATGTGTGTATACACCCCGATAACCACAGTACACTATATATATATATATATATATGTGTATATACACCCCGATAACCACAGTACACTATATATACAGTATATATATATATATATATATGTGTGTATACACCCCGATAACCACAGTACACTATATATATGTGTGTATACACCCCGAAAACCACAGTACACTATATATATATATGTATGTGTGTATACACCCCGATAACCACAGTACACTATATATATATATGTATGTTTACACCCCGATAACCACAGTACACTATATATATGTGTGTTTGTATACACCCCGATAATCACAGTGCACTATATATATATATATATATATATATATGTATGTGTGTATACACCCCGATAACCACAGTACACTATATATATATATATATATGTATACACCCCGATAACCACAGTACACTATATATATGTGTATACACCCCGATAACCACAGTACACTATATATATATATATATATGTGTGTATACACCCCGATAACCACAGTACACTATATATATATGTATGTGTGTATACACCCCGATAACCACAGTACACTATATATATTATATATATATATATATAGTGTGTGTATACACCCCGATAACCACAGTACATATATTATATATATATATATTATGTGTGTATACACCCCGATAACCACAGTACACTATATATATATGTATGTGTGTATACACCCCGATAACCACAGTGCACTATATATATATGTGTGTATACACCCCGATAACCACAGTACACTATATATATATATATATATGTGTATATACACCCCGATAACCACAGTACACTATATATACAGTATATATTGTGTGTATACACCCCGATAACCACAGTACACTATATATATATGTGTGTATACACCCCGAAAACCACAGTACACTATATATATGTATGTGTGTATACACCCCGATAACCACAGTACACTATATATGTGTGTTTGTATACACCCCGATAACCACAGTACACTATATATATATATATATGTGTGTATACACCCCGATAACCACAGTACACTATATATATATGTGTGTATACACCCCGATAACCACAGTACACTATATATATATGTATGTGTGTATACACCCCGATAACCACAGTACACTATATATGTGTGTTTGTATACACCCCGATAACCACAGTACACTATATATATATATGTATGTGTGTATACACCCCGATAATCACAGTGCACTATATATATATATATATATGTGTATACACCCGATAACCACAGTACACTATATATATGTATGTGTGTATACACCCCGATAACCATAGTACACTATATATATATGTATGTTTACACCCCGATAACCACAGTACACTATATATATATATATATGTGTGTATACACCCCGATAATCACAGTGCACTATATATATATATATATGTGTATACACCCCGATAACCACAGTACACTATATATATATATATATATATGTGTATACACCCCGATAACCACAGTACACTATATATATATGTGTATACACCCCGATAACCACAGTACACTATATATGTGTGTTTGTATACACCCCGATAACCACAGTGCACTATATATACATGTATATGTGTATACACCTCGATAACCACAGTACACTATATATATATGTATGTGTGTATACACCCCGATAACCACAGTACACTATATATATATATGTGTGTATACACCCCGGTAATGTCATGGGTGCATCGCCACAAAGATCGTCGCGATTGCACATTCTGACTTCTCACAGCTGAGCTTCTGTTTCTTTGTTTTTTGGTAATGTGAGAGTTAATTTTTCCTAGCTCTTTGCTAAGGCTAGGTGCAGCCTCGCCCGGCTGCTTTTGATTATGTTCTAATTAGTTTCCTTTATATTTCTGCCAGTCTGGGTGTTAGAGGCCGGTGAAAGCATTCATGTAGTTCAGCAGTCTGGATCGGTTCTGAGAATATTTAAGCTAAGAGTTCATTAGTTGTTTTTACTCTTATAGCTTATAGTTTATCTCTGAGACCTTAGGTGTTCCTACTGTGTGTGAGTGTTGTATGTAAGACTTTATTTACTTTATTCCTTCTCTTTCTTGTATGTCTTTCTGTTCATTATCCGTTACCTGTTCATTCCCTTTGGTGGTATTCAGGGTCCTTCTTAGGACTAGATTACAGTTGGCAGGGATTGATAGGAGACAGGGTTTACGCTGGTGGCCTGGACCTCTGTACCTTTAACAGTACCTCCAGGTTGAGGGATTAGTTAGGACCCCAGTTTAGGGTCAGCTTAGACCCCGGTCACCCTCTAGCCGGAGACAGCGTATAACGGATTCCGTTTTGACCCACTGGACATTCTATCAGGTAAATCCATGTTTAATATATCTATGCGCATGTTATATAGTATGTTGCCCTTTTGATATAGATTACTGACATCTCATATATATATCTGCTATACAGCGTGACATTTTCACCGGCCTAAAAAGATTCTCCCAGCTGTCATGGATCCAGTAGCCCAGCTGGCCCGACAGTTGCAGGGGTTGTCCATGGAATTTGCAGACATTAAGTCCAAGGTTTTGTCCCTCCCAGAGCAAACCAGATCTGAACCTAAGGTTGCTCTCCCGGACAGGTTCACTGGTGGGCGGGACAAATTTTTTACTTTCCGGGAGGCATGTAAATTGTACTTTCGGCTGCGGCCTCGGTCATCTGGGAGTGAAGAGCAGAGGGTGGGAATTGTTATCTCGCTCTTACAAGGGGACCCTCAATCTTGGGCGTTCTCTATTCCTCCAGGCTCCCCAGATCTCCAGTCAGTGGATCGATTTTTTACTGCCCTGGGTCTGGTATATGATGATCCGGATCGAGTTTCCCTTGCTGAAACAAAGTTACGTAAAATACGGCAGGGAAATCGTCCAGCGGAGGAATATTCTTCTGAGTTCCGTAGATGGGCAACAGATACTCAGTGGAATGACCCAGCTCTTAGGAGCCAGTTTTGTCAAGGGTTGTCTGACAAATTAAAAGATGTGTTGGCTCAGTATGATTCTCCTCCATCACTGGAGGCTGCTATGGCCCTTGCTATTCGCATTGATAGACGACTTCGGGGAAGACGCGAGGTAACTCCGCCCCCCATGATGACTCCACCTACTACTAAAGTCCCTTATACTGAGGTTCCCCTGGTCTGTTCTGAGGAACCCATGCAGTTGGGAGGGACATCATTTTGTAGGAGGGAATCGGCGGTGCGCCGCAAGGCTAGAAGGTGTTTCTTTTGCGGGAGAGAGGGACATTTTGTTGGGGGTTGTCCATCCCGGACCTCTTTGACCCAAGGAGTTAACCTGGGAGTCTGTATTTCGTCCCCAAATCCCTCTCAGTTTATCGTGCCTGCGGAGGTGGTGATTGGTACTAGAACTGAGAGGATTTCTGTTTTTCTTGATAGTGGGTCCGGGGCTAATCTTGTGGACGCTCGGTTTGCCCAGGTGCATGGTATGCAACTGAGTGTATTGGCCAAACCGGTCCCTATACTCTCTATTGATTCTAGACCTCTTGGTCAAGGTAGCTTGGTTCAAGCTGTTCATAACATAGATCTTCGAGTAGGGGTAATGCATAAAGAGCAATTGTCTTGTTATGTGTTGGAGGGTCTACCTACTCCTATTGTGTTGGGACTTCCTTGGTTGGCTAAACATAACCCAGTGATTGATTGGCAATCCAGAAAGATAAGCCAGTGGGGTGAATTTTGCAAGAATAACTGCATGAGCACGGTCATCGGTGCAGTTGTGCCTAGGACTTTGCCTCCTTTTCTGGAGGACTTTGGGGAGTGTCTCAGAGAAGGGGTGTAAAGAGTTACCTCCTCATCGCGCATATGACTGCTCAATAAAGTTGCTTCCTGATGCCTTATCTCGTACTTTCCCAGGGACCGGGAGGATGGATGATCCGGTTCCTATTCCTCAGGAGGGAGTTGTGGTGTCAGCTGTATGCTCTGAGCTTGAGGGGGAGGTATTGGGGCTCAGGGGGACGCCCTGTGGGACTTCCAGGGAGACTGATAGTTCCAGATCAGTTAAGACTGAAGGTTACGGAGAACCGTTACAAACGGATGGCTGATAGGGGGAGAGTTTCTGGTCGAGATCTGAAGGTGAATGATCTGGTGTGGTTGTCTACCAGGAATATTAAACTTAAAGTTCCCTCCTGGAGGTTGGGTCCCAGATTCATCGGGCCGTACAGGATCAGTTCCATAATTAATCCTGTGGCATTTCGTCTGGACCTCCCTCCTACGTTTAAAATTCATAATGTGTTTCACAAGTCATTACTTAAAAAGTATGTGGCACCAGTCATACCGTCACCTCTACCTCCTCCTTCAGTGGTGGTCAATGATAACGTGGACGGACCTTTCACACAACTCACCCGGACAGACCTGGTCATGAGGGTCCGGAGGCCCCTCGTAGAAGGGGGGGTACTGTCATGGGTGCATCGCCACAAAGATCGTCGCGATTGCACATTCTGACTTCTCACAGCTGAGCTTCTGTTTCTTTGTTTTTTGGTAATGTGAGAGTTAATTTTTCCTAGCTCTTTGCTAAGGCTAGGTGCAGCCTCGCCCGGCTGCTTTTGATTATGTTCTAATTAGTTTCCTTTATATTTCTGCCAGTCTGGGTGTTAGAGGCCGGTGAAAGCATTCATGTAGTTCAGCAGTCTGGATCGGTTCTGAGAATATTTAAGCTAAGAGTTCATTAGTTGTTTTTACTCTTATAGCTTATAGTTTATCTCTGAGACCTTAGGTGTTCCTACTGTGTGTGAGTGTTGTATGTAAGACTTTATTTACTTTATTCCTTCTCTTTCTTGTATGTCTTTCTGTTCATTATCCGTTACCTGTTCATTCCCTTTGGTGGTATTCAGGGTCCTTCTTAGGACTAGATTACAGTTGGCAGGGATTGATAGGAGACAGGGTTTACGCTGGTGGCCTGGACCTCTGTACCTTTAACAGTACCTCCAGGTTGAGGGATTAGTTAGGACCCCAGTTTAGGGTCAGCTTAGACCCCGGTCACCCTCTAGCCGGAGACAGCGTATAACGGATTCCGTTTTGACCCACTGGACATTCTATCAGGTAAATCCATGTTATAATATATCTATGCGCATGTTATATAGTATGTTGCCCTTTTGATATAGATTACTGACATCTCATATATATATCTGCTATACAGCGTGACAGGTAACCACAGTACACTATATATATATATATATATATATCTATGTGTGTATACACCCCGATAACCACAGTACACTATATATATGTATGTGTGTATACACCCCGATAACCACAGTACACTATATATATATATATATATATATATGTGTGTATACACCCCGATAACCACAGTACACTATATATATATATATATATATATATATATATATTGTAGCATTCTAGGGGGTTTAGCTCTAGGATCGCTGTCTGGGTAGACAGAATGGCATGAAAACAGTTCATTCAGACAGCAGTTTGGTGAAAACTGGCCGCAACCAGCTTTATTAAAGTCCACAGCAAACAGATAAAACAAAGCATAAACAGAAAACCTAGGCTTGTCTAGCCTCTAATTACACTTAGATAGTTGGCCCTCTCTATCCGGGACCCAGACTCTACCAGTCTGTGCCCAAAACAACACATATCACATATGTTACCAGTATGGAGCTTCACAGATACTCCTCCTTGTGTCTGAAGGCCCCTTCCATGTCCAGACTTGAGAGAGATCCACTCCTATTCAGCCGCTATTAGCACGGATTCTCACTGCGACTACTCCTGTGTCCGGGGTACTTCCTGCACCCAGACTGAGATAGCTCACACTCCTGGAGATGCTCTTTGTGCCGGGACACCTTCCTGTGTCCAGGCTAAGCTAGCTCCCAATCCTGGAGACTGCTTCCTTGTGCCGGGACACCTCCCTGTGTCCAGGCTAAAGACAGCTCTCAGATTGTGTTTCCAAACACCTACTTCTGGTCTCCTAATTAACACCTGAGTAGTTTCAGGCTTGTGCTGCAAGTGTGTGCTGAATGTGAGGTGTAGTGACCTTTCTCTACCACTAGGTTTACAAAGCCACACATTTCCCTTATACCTAGGTGAAATGTACACCCCATTCATCACATATTCACTCACTGTCTCACATATCCCCTCCCTCTTCTCCAGACCGGAGGGCTGGTCAACAATCCAACAGAGACAGTGAACTCTGGACCAGTCATGGCCCTCATCAGCTTCATCTTTACCACTGTCATTTGTATCGTCACCTGAGTCATAGCCAACATCAGCTTTCTCTTCATCTGAAGCATCCGCACTACCCTGTACCCTCCCAGGCCTATACTCTCTGCAGGCCTCGGGTATCCTGCACAGTTTCATCTTGACTTTAGGGCCGGGCTCAGTTTCGATATAGTGCCTGGCCAGAGAAGTACAACCCGGCACATCAGAACACTTCTGCTGACTCTTCCTCAGAAACTCACATACCTCCTGTCCTTGGTACACTGACCCTGTGTCACCAGCTGACCCAGAAGGTATAGGGAGTTTTTCACTTTTCTCTAATTCCCCTTGAACCTTTTTTAACACATCTACTTTCCTAAATATCAGTTGGTTCATAAATTCTATTTCACATAATTTAAGCTCCTCTTCTTGTACAGGCTCACTTTGCATAAGACGCAGAGCTCTTACTTCTTTCTCCAGGAGATCCACATCTTCTAACAAGCCAAGGCTCATCATCTTTTCTGCTTTCACCTCCTCGTATAATTGCGGCCTTTGCTCTCGCAACGAAGAGACTCCCTGTATTCTTCCTTTTACTTCATTGTCCTTTTCAAGAAGGTGCTCATGGTTCTCATCACGCTCCTTCATCACAGTTTGAAATTTTTTCTGAGAAGTACTTGATTCCTCTGGTACCTGTGCAACAATTTTTTCTTGATCTTGCAAGGTACTGTATACACTTTCCCTGTCACTTCGTACTCTCTGTAGCAACTGCTGGCACCGCTCACGTTCTCGGCGAAGAGATGCCACATCCAGTTTACACTGTTGTAGCTGCTCGCGCAATGCAACAATATCAGTCTTCATGTCTTTGGTGGAGACCTCATGGAGACGCATCTTTTCCTGTAGCTGTTGGACGTCTTTTACGACTTCGGCCGCTTCTTCAGTCTTGTTCCTCACAGTCTCACTTGAGACCTCAGCTTCTGATGAGGCACCTGGCTTGGTGACCACCATTTCCATGGCCTTCTCCACCTCTGCACTGGCTGCTCTACTGTCATCAGATGATTTACTATCACTCCCACTATCCCTGTCTGACCCCTTTCTCTCAGCCACATCCGGGTCACTTTCAGGGTTATATAATTCATTCTCATTCTGCTCACTTTCAGGAGTATACAATTCATTCTCATTCATATCCTGATCTGGAACTTTAGTTAACATGTCATCCACAACATTAACTTCACCATCTGGTCCCTCAAGTATGTGACTATTTGACAACCCCAGCACTATGCTTCCATATAGCTCAGGCACTAGGAACTGACTCACGACCTCTCCCTGGACTTCAGTGTTTATGGCAACCTGAAGAAACCTCTCCTCAGAGCCAGGCTCCTGGGAAACCTCATTTAGAGCATCTATATTTTCCTGTGCCGTCCCAAGAGTGGGGTCTCGCCACTGCTCACTCTCAAAATTGTCACAGGAGACAGGCAGGTCAGGGACACTCGGTTCCCGAGAACCACCATCCTCGTCTCCCAACATCACCTGCAAAGAAATTTCATCTTTATCACGGTCATTATCAGTATCATCACTATTATGATTAGCATCATCATCATTATCAATATCAGCATCATCATCATGGTCATCATCATTATCACATAAGTTTAACGGCCCACTAGCATTGTGTTCCGCCCCTCGGGACTGCGCACCCTCAGTAGGAGCTTCATCACACTGTCCATCAGAAACATTTTTCCCCCAGAGATCCTTAGACTGGGGAAAGTCATTACCCAATATGACGGGGTGCACCAGGTTCTTCACTACCCCCACTTCATATGAAACCTCCCCGAGTATGGGGACCAAGTCCACGGCAGTCTCTGGGTAGACTTTGGTGTCTCCATGGATGCACACCATACTCAGGTGCTTATCAGGGATGAAGTCCCTATCAATCAGGCTGTCACATACGGAAGTCACTGGACTCTCTGAGTCCAAGGGGACCTGTGCTGGGCAGTCCTTTACAACCACCGGGGACACCTGTGGTCCAGTCTCTTCGGCTGAGGTGGACACACACACAGGTTCTGCGCAGGGAGAGAGGGACCTGCCAAAATCACGGCACATAGGCTCCTTCTCTAGTGAACAGCCGGTTGCAATTTCACGACATCTCCAACACTGTCCACCACAATCACCCTCCCATATGTCCCCTCGGGCCTGAACCTGCTTATCAGCATACCCCATGTCCCCAACAGCTGGAACGCTCTTACCGGGAGAGTTCGGCGTCCGGGAACTCTGAAGTGACGACCTCTCAGACGGCTGGTCACGGAGACAGTCTTTGCTGGCGAAGGCCTTCTCCACCAGGCTGACCAGACGATTGGCGTCCTGGTGGTCTCCTTGTCCGACCTCTGGCTGTACCTCAGGAGGACGTGCTTGGGTGTAGCGGTTCACTATCACCTTTTCAACTCCATAATCAGGTTTGCTGACTGCAGACTCCCAACTGCAACTCCAGTCATGAACTCCCCTGGCACGGGCTGTCACCGTAACACCCAGCCGGGTACGAATCTCGGCTTTCAGCTTGGCATAGTCTTGGCTGTCCTGCTCGCTCAGGTCAGCACAGACCCTTTGGGGCTCTCCAATCAGATAGGGGGCGACCATCATGGCCCATTCAGATAAGGGCAGATTCTCTTTCTCTGCCAGTCTCTCAAACCTAGTGAGATATACCTCCACATCATCACGAGGTGTCATCTTTTCCAGGGACCGTCTTACCGCCTTCTTTACAGCGGACAATGCCGGTACCTTCACAACATTACTCTGGGACGAGGTACTGAGAGCTGCAATCTGCTTCAACAACCGGTTATTCTCCTGCTGCTGTAGCTGGCACCGCAGCTGCATGCTCTGCTGGGCCTGTACCAGGTACTCAACGAGCTCCTCCATACTGCCGGACTCATCTGTCTCAATCACAGCAGTCTTATGTTGCATATTAACTTGCGCCATTTGTTCAAACAGCGCCTCCATGCTGTCATCCATGCTGTCAGACTTCTCTGTCTTAACAACGGCAGTCTTCACTCAAGACATACACACTCTACAGTCTTTTCCATAGAAAAATTCAGCTCTGCTGTGCAGACACTTTTTTTTTTTTTCTTTGCAAAGTCTATTAGGGCTACTGTCTCTTTAAGACTGCTCCAAACAGACGTTTTCTGCTGACACACTTTTTTTTTTCTCTGCTGCTATTTCAACAGACTTCACCTTTATTGCTGTCTCTAAGCCACCGTGCTGCATGCACCCTCCAGCACTAACTGTATCAGCCACTGCGCTGCCCCAGCATTCTCCGCCAATTGTAGCCTTTCCAGGGGATATAGCTCTAGGATCGCTGTCTGGGTAGACAGAATGGCATATAAACAGTTCATTCAGACAGCAGTTCTGGTGTAAAACTGGCCGCAACCAGCTTTATTAAAGTCCACAGCAAACAGATAAAACAAAGCATAAACAGAAAACCTGGGCTTGTCTAGCCACTAATTACACTTAGATAGATGGCCCTCTCTATCCGGGACCCAGACTCTACCAGTCTGTGCCCAAAACAACACATATCACATATGTTACCAGTATGGAGCTTCACAGATACTCCTCCTTGTGTCTGAAGGCACCTTCCATGTCCAGACTTGAGAGAGATCCACTCCTATTCAGCCGCTATTAGCACGGATTCTCACTGCGACTACTCCTGTGTCCGGGGTACTTCCTGCACCCAGACTGAGATAGCTCACACTCCTGGAGATGCTCTTTGTGCCGGGACACCTTCCTGTGTCCAGGCTAAGCTAGCTCCCAATCCTGGAGACTGCTTCCTTGTGCCGGGACACCTCCCTGTGTCCAGGCTAAAGACAGCTCTCAGATTGTGTTTCCAAACACCTACTTCTGGTCTCCTAATTAACACCTGAGTAGTTTCAGGCTTGTGCTGCAAGTGTGTGCTGAATGTGAGGTGTAGTGACCTTTCTCTACCACTAGGTTTACAAAGCCACACATTTCCCTTATACCTAGGTGAAATGTACACCCCATTCATCACATATTCACTCACTGTCTCACAATATATATATATATATATATATGTATGTGTGTATACACCCCGATAACCACAGTACACTATATATATATGTATGTGTGTATACACCCCGATAACCACAGTACACTATATATATATGTGTTATGATTTGGTAGCTGAGGAGTGCAGGTAAAAAAGGCAATACACCAGAGCAGTTGGAATTTATGAGATTGCAGTACCCTGACTAACCACCACAACTAGAGGCAGCCGTGGAGCGTTCCTACGTTGGTCCTAGACGCCTCGTCACAGCCTGAGAAACTAACTATACCTAAAGATAGAAAGAGGAAAGCTATCTGCCCCGGAGCAGATCCCCAAAGAACATAGAAAGCCCCCAAACATGTAATGGCGGTTAGACAAGAAGAAATACTGACACAGAAAGAAAATAGTATGAGCAAACGTTGGGGCCCAAACTATCTAAATAGAAAAGGATAGGAAGGGCACTTACTGCAATCCCAAAAAACCCTGAAAAGCACCAACTCTACTAATTTCAAAAACACCTGAGATCACACGACCTCTACCACCTAAATTAGTTCTCTGGTGTAACAAAATCAAAACAGCAGCCACTGAAAAAACTGGAAAAAGCAAATGTACAAAACATCAGTGGCTGAACTAAACAGAGAGGGCAAAAGCCCCCAGAGGGGACCCAGAAGGCCCCCACAGAAGTGCAGGACAAAATGCAAAAATAAAGCACAAAAACAAAAAGAAGAAAAAGTCTTATCTGTTAGCAGGAGATGCAGACACGACACAGCAGGCTACAAAGGAAACAGGAATCAAGGATTGAGACCAGAACAATTGATCACCGGCAACCCTGATGGGAAGGCGACTCCCTTATATAAGACCAGTCAGTAACACCTGATTCCCAATCCTCACAATCTTCACTGGACAGTCCAGTACGCTTGTAACCACCAGAGGGAGCCTCTGCTCAGAACTCATCTCAAGTCCATTCACAACAGTACCCCCCCCTTGAGGAGGGGTCACCGAACCCTCACTTGAGCAACCAGGTCGGTCAGGATGAGTTCTATGATATGCACGGATGAGTCTCCTAGCATGGATGTCTGAAGCAAACACCCAAGAATTGTCTTCCTGACCATAACCTCTCCACTTAACCAAATACTGGAGTTTCCGTCTAGAAAAACGAGAATTCAATATTTTCTCAACCACAAACTCCATATTGCCCTCAACCAGAACAGGGTCAGGAGGCAAAGCAGTAGGAACCACTGGCTCAACAAACCTCTTTAACAAGGACTTGTGGAACACGTTATGGATCTTAAATGTCCCTGGAAGAAGCAAACGAAAAGAAACAGGATTAAGAATCTCCATGATCTTATAAGGTCCAATGAACCTAGGCTTAAATTTAGGAGATGCCACTCTCATAGGAATATTTTTTGAGGACAACCAGACCAAGTCCCCCACTTTAAACCGAGGACCATCAGTCCTATGCCGGTTAGAAAACCGCTGAGCCCTCTCCTGAGAGAGGGACAACCTCTCCACTACCTGGTCCCAAATCTGTTGCATACGCTCCACAACAGAGTCAACACCTGGACAGGCAGAAGCCTTCGTCTGTCCTGAAGAAAAATGGAGACATCAAAGTGGCAGAGCTAGCCCTATTATTAAGAGCAAACTCAGCCAAAGGCAAAAAAGAGACCCAGTCATCCTGATCAGCAGACACAAAGCATCTTAGATAAGTCTCCAATGTCTGGTTTGTTCTCTCAGTTTGACCATTGGTCTGAGGATGAAACGCCGAGGAGAAAGACAACTGAACACCAAGCTTAGAACAAAAGGTCCTCCAAAATCTGGAAACAAACTGGACTCCTCTGTCAGACACAATGTTCTCAGGAATGCCGTGTAAACGAACCACGTGCTGAAGGAACAAAGGCACCAATTCAGAGGAGGAAGGCAACTTAGGCAATGGCACAAGATGTATCATCTTGGAAAACCTATCACAAATCACCCAGATGACCGTCATTCTCTGAGAAACAGGGAGGTCGGAAATGAAATCCATAGAGATATGGGTCCATGGTCTCTTGGGCACAGGCAATGGCATCAACAAACCACTAGAGTGAGAGCAAGGCTTGGAGCGAGAGCAAGTCCCGCAGGACTGCACAAATTCCCTGACATCACGAGACAAGGTAGGCCACCAAAAGGACCGACTAACCAAGTCTCTGGTACCAAAAATTCCGGGATGACCGGCCAACGCGGAACAATGAATCTCAGACATCACACTCTTTTTCCACTGGTCCGGGACAAACAATTTCCCAACAGGGCAGCGCTCGGGCCTATCCTCCTGACACCCCTCCAGAGCCAGTCTCAAATTGGGCGAGATGGCGGAAAGAACTACACCTTCTTTCAAAATAACAGAAGGATCAGATACCTCAGGAGAGTCCGCAAGGAAACTCCTCGAGAGGGCATCCGCCTTAACATTCTTAGTGCCAGGAAGAAAGGAAACCACAAAATTAAAACGTGTGAAAAACAAGGCCCACCTGGCCTGTCTAGGATTAAGTCGCTTGGCAGATTCCAGATAAACCAGATTCTTATGGTCCGTAAGGACCACCACCTGATGTTTGGCTCCCTCCAGCCAATGTCTCCACTCTTCAAAAGCCCACTTCATGGCCAATAACTCCCGATTACCAACGTCATAATTACGTTCAGTAGGAGAAAATTTTCGAGAGAAAAAGACACAAGGGTTACTTTTAGAGGTCTCTGGATCTCTTTGGGACAAAACGGCACCTGCCCAATTTCAGAGGCATCAACCTCCACCTGAAATGGCAGAGAAACATCAGGCTGCCGTAGAACAGGAGCAGAAGTGAATCTCTGCTTAAGTTACTGAAACGCAGAGACTGCCTCAGGAGGCCAATTCACCACATCAGAACCCTTTTTGGTCAAATCAGTCAATGGTTTAACAATAACAGAGAAATTACCAATAAATTTACGATAAAAATTGGCAAAACCCAAAAATCTTTGAAGAGCCTTTAATGAAGTAGGTTGGACCCAATCACAGATGGCCTGAACCTTGACCGGGTCCATTTCAATAACAGATGGGGACAAAATGAATCCCAAAAATGAGATCCTCTGTACGCCAAAAAGACACTTTGATCCCTTCACATACAGAGCATTCTCTCTCAAAATCTGGAATACAGTTCGAACATGTTTCACATGAGAGTCCCAGTCATTAGAAAAAATCAAGATATCATCCAAATAAACAATCAGAAATTTATCCACAAAATCCCTGAAAATGTCATTCATGAAGGACTGGAAGACAGAAGGAGCATTAGTGAGCCCAAAGGGCATCACAAGGTACTCAAAATGCCCTTCAGGGTGTTAAATGCCGTCTTCCATTCATCCCCGTGCTTAATGCGAATAAGGTTATATGCCCCCCTGAGGTCAAGCTTGGTAAACCAAGTAGCGTCTTTCACCCTGGAAAACAGGTCAGAAATCAAGGGTAACGGATATTGATATTTCACAGTAATATTGTTCAAAAGACGATAATCAATACACGGCCTTAATGAACCATCCTTTTTGGCCACAAAGAAAAAAACGGCACCTATAGGGTGAAGAGGATGGTCTGATATGACCCTTCTCCAATGATTCCTTGATATAAGACCGTATAGCGTCATGTTCAGGTACAGACAAGTTAAAAAGGCGACCTTTAGGGAATTTACTACCAGGCACTAATTCAATAGCGCAGTCATAGCTCCTATGGGGAGGCAAGGATGCAGATTTACTTTCGCAAAACACATCAGAAAAATCAATCAAAAAGTCAGGAACATCCTGAGCCTGGGGGGAGGCAGAAAAAACAGGAGTGTTGGTATTAACACATTGGCAGCCCCAACTGGTTACAGACACAGATTTCCAATCCAAAACAGGATTATGAGACTGTAACCAAGGGAAACCCAGCACAATAATGTCATGCAGATTATACAGAACCAAAAATTTGCAGCTCTCCTGATGATCAGGTTCAACCCTCATTATCACCTGAGTAGAGAACTGAGGTTTATTCTCAACTAAAGGGTAGAATCGATCCCCAGTAGGGGAATAGACTTCTGTAGGGGTATCAAGGGAAACCCGCAACGTTTAGCAAAATCAAAATCCATCAGGTTAATAGCTGCTCCCGAATCAACGAAAGCCTGAGCAGAAAATGAGGACAGAGAGCATATCAGAGTTAATAAAAACTTAGTCTGAACACTACCCAAGACAACTGAGCGTGCAAAACGTCTTCCCCGCTTAGGGCAGACTGAAATAGCATGAGAGCATCACCACAGTAGAAACATAACCCATTGCGCTTTCGAAACACATGACGCTGTGCCCCAAAAACCACTCTATCACACTGCATGGGTTCAGAAGCAGGTTCACAAGGCAACACTATTCCACGCATACTTCTCCGCTCACGCAAACGTCTGTCAATTTGAATCGCTAATGACATAGAATCATTGAGACCAGAGGGGATAGGGAATCCCACCATAACATCCTTTACATTATCTAACAGACCCTTCCGAAAAAGGGCTGCCAAAGCGTCGTCATTCCATTTGGTCAGGACTGCCCACCTGCGGAATCTCTGACAGTATAACTCAGCTTCATCAAGCCCCTGATTTAATGCCAACAAGGCTTTTTCAGCTTGATCAGTGACATTAGGCTCATCGTACAATAACCCCAAGGCCTGAAAAAATGCATCAACATCACTCAAAACAGGATCCCCAGGTGTCAGGGAAAAAGCCCAATCCTGAGGATCGCCGCGCAGGAGAGAGATGACAATTTGAACCTGCTGCGCTGCGTTCCCTGAGGACTTAGATTTTAAGGCAAAAAACAATTTACAATTATTTTTGAAATTCAGAAACTTGGCTCGATCCCCCAAAAACAAATCTGGCATGGGAATCCTAGGTTCCACAACAGGCAACTTAGCAAGATAGGTAGCAATACTCCGAACCTCAGTGGCAAGCTGATCCACACGGCCAGACAACTGTGCAATAACTCCCAGAGATACAGAGGGAAAATGCTACAAACAGAAAAATATCTCTGACAACTCTGACAACCTTTTTTTTTTCTTTCACAATATTTTTTCCCTTCTGTGAGTACCATATAATTTTCAGTTTAGGCCGGTGATACTGTTATGATTTGGTAGCTGAGGAGTGCAGGTAAAAAAGGCAATACACCAGAGCAGTTGGAATCTATGAGATTGCAGTACCCTGACTAACCACCACAACTAGAGGCAGCCGTGGAGCGTTCCTACGTTGGTCCTAGACGCCTCGTCACAGCCTGAGAAACTAACTATACCTAAAGATAGAAAGAGGAAAGCTATCTGCCCCGGAGCAGATCCCCAAAGAACATAGAAAGCCCCCAAACATGTAATGGCGGTCAGACAAGAGGAAATACTGACACAGAAAGAAAATAGTATGAGCAAACGTTGGGGCCCAAACTATCTAAATAGAAAAGGATAGGAAGGGCACTTACTGCAATCCCAAAAAACCCTGAAAAGCACCAACTCTACTAATTTCAAAAACACCTGAGATCACACGACCTCTACCATCTAAATTAGTTCTCTGGTGTAACAAAATCAAAACAGCAGCCACTGAAAAAACTGGAAAAAGCAAATGTACAAAACATCAGTGGTTGAACTAAACAGAGAGGGCAAAAGCCCCCGGAGGGGACCCAGAAGGCCCCCACAGAAGTGCAGGACAAAATGCAAAAATAAAGCACAAAAACAAAAAGAAGAAAAAGTCTTATCTGTTAGCAGGAGATGCAGACACGACACAGCAGGCTACAAAGGAAACAGGAATCAAGGATTGAGACCAGAACAATTGATCACCGGCAACCCTGATGGGAAGGCGACTCCCTTATATAAGACCAGTCAGTAACACCTGATTCCCAATCCTCACAATCTTCACTGGACAGTCCAGTACCGCTTGTAACCACCAGAGGGAGCCTTTGCTCAGAACTCATCTCAAGTCCATTCACAACATATATGTATGTGTGTATACACCCCGATAACCACAGTACACTATATATACATATATATATGTATACACCCCGATAACCACAGTACACTACATATATATGTGTGTATACACCCCGATAACCACAGTACACTATATATGTACTGGCATGTAAAACCTTCTATGGCATCCGAAGGAAACTCTACCATCTGAAGCCACCAGTGAGGGTCTGGTTAAAAATCTTCGACTCTGTCATCGCCCCAATCCTCCTGTATGGCAGTGAAGTGTTATGATTTGGTAGCTGAGGAGAGCAGGCAAAAACGGCAATACATCAGAGAGGTTGGAATCTACTGGATTGCAGTACCCTGACTAACCACCACAACTAAAGGCAGCCGTGGAGCGTTCCTACGTTGGTCCTAGACGCCTCGTCACAGCCTGAGAGGTTAACTACACCTAAAGATAGAAAGAGGAAAGCTATCTGCCCCGGAGCAGATCCCCAAAGAACATAGGAAGCCCCCAAACATGTAATGGCAGTTAGACAAGAGGAAATACAGACACAGACAGAAAATAGTATGAGCAAACGTTGGGGCCAATCTACCCGGACAGAAAAGGACAGGAAGGACACTCACTGCAATCCAAAAAAACCTAAAAAATACCAACTCTACTAATTGCAAAAACACCTGAGATCACACGACCTCTACCACCCAAATTAGTTCTCTGGTGTAACAAAACCAAGCCGCAGCCACTGAAAAAAACGGAAAAGGCAAATGAACAAACAACAGTGGCTCAGACAAACCGAGAGGAGCACAAGCCCCCGGAGGGGACCTGGCTGACCTCCACAGAAGTGCAGGGAACAATGCAAAAAGCAAGCACAAAAACAAAAGCAGAAAATATCCTATCTGATAGCAGAAGATGCAGGCAAGACTCAGCAAGCTTCCAAGTGAACCAGGAACCACAGTCTAGACAAGAACAATTGATCACCGGCAACCATGATGGGAGGGAACCTCCCTTATATAAGACCAGTCTGTAACTCCTAACTGCCAATCTTCACTGAATGGTTCAGTACAGTTTGTAACCACCAGAGGGAGCTTCTGCTCAGAATTCATTTCTAACACATTCACAACAGTGTAGTCTGGGGTCCTCACACCTACCCAGACTGGTCAAGGTGGGATTCCAGCCCAACAGAAATATTCCACCTGGAATTCTGCAAGCACCTTCTCCAAGTCCATCGGAGCACCTCCATGAGTGTCTGCCGGGCCGAGCTGGGCAGATTCCCTCTACACCTAACGGTTCTAAAGAGGGCACTGTCATTCCAAGCTCACCTACATAGGAGCAATCCAAGCTCCCATCACCATAAAGCCCTGAGACACGTAGGTGAAACAGAAAAACTAGGACCCTCGGAACAGCTCACCCAAACCCAACCTGACCAGAACACCAATCACAACAACCTGACAAAAGCCGAAATCAGGAAGATGGTAGACGAAGGCCAGGAAAGGTATGTCAGTGACTGGAAGAACGACATCATCAGCTCCCAGAAACTGACCATGTACCGGAGTCTACAGAGAGACTACAGTCTGGCCCCATACCTGGAGAAACTCCCGGACCCCAGAGACCGCAAGATCCTGAGCCGGTATAGACTCAGTGCCCACAGTCTGGCCATCAAATCCGGCCAACACAGGCAGAGCTACAAGCCCAGGGAGGAAAGACTATGCCAACACTGTGACCAGGAGGCCATAGAGGACGAAACCCACTTCCTGCTACACTGCTCCAAATACTCAGCAGTGAGGGACACTCACTTCAGGAGACTCTCACATCTCTTCCCGGATTTCATCACCATGAAGGAGGAAAAGAAAACATATATCTTGCTGGGGGAAGAAGAGAGAGCAGCAGAGATAGCAGCGCGGTATGTGAGCGAATGTCATAGACTGCGAGAAAGAGAACTATGATATGTCATGGACTTCTATAGCCCCCACCCCGGACCTGCGCCCCCATCACCCCTCCCTATGCCATGGACTTTCATAGCCCCTACCCTAGATCTGCCCCTACTCAACATCCCTATCCCTATTCCCCTTTTGTACACTTGCTTTGGCAAAACTAATGTGTATTTAGTCCTGCCAATAAAGCTTCTTTGAATTGAATTGAATATATATATATATGTATGTGTGTATTCACCCTGATAACCACAGTACACTATATATATATGTATGTGTGTATACACCCCGATAACCACAGTACACTATATATATATATATATATATGTATGTGTGTATACACCCTGATAACCACAGTACACTATATATATATATATATATGTGTGTATTCACCCTGATAACCACAGTACACTATATATATTATGTGTGTATTCACCCTGATAACCACAGTACACTATATATATATGTATGTGTGTATACACCCCGATAACCACAGTACACTAATATATATATGTATGTGTGTATACACCCTGATAACCACAGTACACTATATATATATGTGTGTATTCACCCTGATAACCACATGTGAGACAGTGAAGGGGTGCGTACTGGACGGGGTGTATATCTCCCCCAGGTTTCTTAGCTGGGGCGCATAAAAAGTAGGTTGTCAGTGCGGTGTTCACTCCATTCCCATCTGGGACAGGTTTGCAGTTCAGCCCAGAGTGAACACAGCTGCTTAATTAGACAGCCAGAAGTACCTGCTTGGAAGTTCAGAGGGGGCTCTCTCTCTCAGTCTGGATCTGACTTCAGACGCCATTGGAGCCTCATGTGAGCTGCACGCTGGTAACTACTGAACATATGTGTTGTTTTGTGGACAGGCTATTAGAGTCTGGACCTGGATAGAAAGGGAAATCTATCTAAGTGTAATTAGTGGCTGGAGAAGCCCAGGCTTTATGTTTATGATTTGGTTTTGATTATGTTCTGTTTGCTGTGGACTTTAATAAAACTGGTTGCGGCCAGTTTTTAACAGAACTACTGTCTGTGAATGGTCTCTTTATGCCACTCCGTCTCCCCAAGACGGCGATCCCAGAGCTATATCCCCTGAAAAGCTTACAATTGATGCTTGAATGCTGGGGCAGCACAGTGGCTGAAGACTTTGAAAAAAAAAAAAAAAAAAAAAGGTGTCTGCACCGCAAAACTGAACTTATTGTGGAGAAGACTGTGGAGTGTATATGTCTTGGGTGAAGGCTGTCAGCCAGCCCAAGATGTCCGGCAGTATGGAGGAGCTCGTTAAGCAGCTGGCCCAGAACCAGCAGGCCATGCAGCAGCAACATCAGCAGGCCATGCAGCAACAACAGCAGAGCATGCAACAGGCCCAGCAGGCCATGCAGCAACAACAGCAGGCCATGCAGCAACAACACCTAGAGGCCCAGCAGAGCCAGCAGCAACAGCAGGAAACCAACCGGTTATTACTGGAGCAGGTTGCAGCACTAAAAAAAACTCCTAGCACCTCGTCCCCGAATGAAGACGCCGGGTTACCGGCATTATCCGCTGTAAAGAAGGCGGTAAAACAGACTCTGCAGAAGATGACGCCTCATGACGATGTGGAGGCATATCTGGCTATATTTGAGAGACTGGCAGAGAAGGAGAATCTGCCACAATCTGAATGGGCTATGGTGGTCGCGCCCTATCTGACTGGGGAACCCCAAAAAGCCTATTTTGACCTCAGCGAGCAGGACAGCAAAAACTATACTAAGTTGAAAGCGGAGATTCTTGCCCGCCTGGGTGTGACGAGGGCAGTCCATGCCAGGAGAGTCCATAACTGGAGATACAGGCGAGACAAGCCTGCTCGCTCACAAATGTATGACTTGATTTCTTTGGTAAAGAAGTGGTTGGAACCTGACGTCAGCACCCCTGCCCAAATGGTTGAAAAGGTGGTGCTGGACCGGTACATCTGGGCCCTTCCCCCTGAGGTCCAGCTCTGGGTCGGACAGGGAGACCCCAAAGATGCCGATCAACTGGTCAGCCTGATAGAAAGGTATTTCGCCACCAAAGACTATCTACGTGACCAGCCGTCCGAGCGATCATCAGTTCGGAATACCCGGCCTCCGTCATCTCCCGGTAAGAGGGTTCCAGCTGTGGGGGCAATGGGGGCTGTTGATAGTCCGGGTCAGCCCCGAGGGGACATGTATGAGCGAAAGGGTGATACTTAGCTACCAGGAGACCCCAGGCCTAGGAAGGTCTCTCCGTCTGAACACCCTGACCTGAGACAGTGTTGGAGATGCCGTGAACAAGGTCATATTTCAGCCAATTGTCCACTAGTGGGGAAACTTATGGACTGTGACGCTGGACGGTCTCTCTTGTTCCTCGCCGAGCCCGTGTGCGTGGCCACCCTAGTCGAGGAGACTGGCCCACAGCTGTGTCAGGTCGTGATAAATGGGTGCCCAGTACAGGCCCTACTCGACTCAGGAAGTCGAGTGACTCTGATACATGCTAGTCTGACTGATAGGGACTTCGTCACCGGTAGGCACCTAAGCATGGTGTGCATACATGGAGACATCAAAGTCTACCCAGTAACCTCCTCAGACTTCATCACAAAACTCGGGGAGATCTCATATGAAGTGGGGGTAGTGAAGAACCTGATGCATCCCGCCATATTGGGTCGTGACTTTCCCCTGTTTTGGGGTCTTTGGAAAAAAAATGTTTCTGCTGGACAGTGTGATGAAGCTCCTACTGAGGGTGCGCAGTCCCGAGGGGCGGAACACAATGCTAGTGGGCCGTTAAACTTATGTGATAATAATGATGATGATAATGATAATAATGGTGATGATGATGATCATGATAGTGATGATGACCATGATAATGATGATGACCATGATAATGATGATGATCATGATAATGATGATGACCATGATAATGATGCTGATGCTGATCGTAATCACGATAATGATATTGATAATGATGATGACTGTAAAAAAAATGAATTTCCATTTCAGGTGATGTTGGGGGAGGGGGAGGATGTTTCTCTAGAACAGAATGTCCCTGACCTACCGGTGTCCCGTGGCAATTTTTGGGAGTGAGCAATTGCAAGACCCCACTCTTAAACATGCCAGGGAGAATATAACTGTTCTGAATGAGATCCCACAAGAGCCCGGCTCTGATGAAAAATTTCCCCATTTTGCCATGAACAATGACCTGCTATATAGGGTCACTAAAGTAAAGGGAGAGGCCGTGAGTCAGCTCCTAGTACCTAAGCCATATAGAAGTATGGTGTTAGGTTTGTCCCATAACCACGTGCTGGGTGGGCACCTGGGGATGGACAAAACCCAGGAAAGAATTCTTCAGAGGTTTTACTGGCCCGGGGTTTATCGAGATGTGGAGGATTATTGCAAAACCTGCCCCTCGTGTCAGATAAATGCTCCGGTGTCTCACTTCCGGAGTCCATTAATCCCGCTGCCGGTTATAGAAATACCCTTTGAAAGGGTAGCAATGGACTTGGTAGGTCCTATTGTAAAATCAGCCAGGGACACCAATACATCTTAGTAGTACTTGATTATGCAACCCGGTACCCCGAGGCGGTCCCTTTAAGAAATATGGCATCTAAAAATATTGCACGGGAACTCTTTCATATGTTTTCCAGGACAGGAATTCCTAAAGAGATCCTCACGGACCAAAGCACACCTTTTATGTCCAAAGTGATGAAGGAACTGTGTAAGTTGCTTAAAATCTCGCACATTCGGACATCTGTGTATCACCCCCAGACGGATGGGTTGGTTGAACGTTTTAATAAAACATTAAAACATATGTTAAAGAAAGCAGTAGAGAAAGATGGGCGGGACTGGGACTACCTGTTACCCTACTTATTGTTTTCGGTCAGAGAGGTTCCCCAGGCCTCTACGGGATTTTCTCCCTTTGAGTTGGTGTATGGTCGGCATCCGCGGGGCTTGCTGGACATAGCCAAGGAGGTTTGGGAAACCGAGACAACTCCATACAAGAGTGTTATAGAGCATATTGCCCAGATGCAAGAGAGGATGGCTAAAATTATGCCATTGGTGAAGAATCATCTGCAGAGAGCCCAAGAAGCTCAAAGCAGAGTTTATAATCGGTCAGCAAAAATTAGGTCTTTCAACCCCGGGGATCGAGTCCTAATTCTAATTCCCACGGTGGAAAGTAAGTTTTTGGCCAAGTGGCATGGTCCATACGAGATCGTACAAAAAGTGAGCGAGGTTACTTACAAAGTACACCAACCTGGGAGACGGAAGCCCTACCAGGTGAGTAGTATAGGGACCCCAGTATTCGTCAAACTCAAATCTGACAGGTCGACACGCCCCCTATCATTTAATCCGTCTCCCTGTCAGATTGATCCAGGTCGTCATGCCCCCTGGCTGAACTTTGCTCAGGCTGGGAAATCTGGTCTGCTGGATTTGTGAATTTCAATCAAAGTGATTTATTCGTCTCTATTGTGGTGGATTTGTGAATTTCAATCAAAGTGATTTATTCATCTCTATTTATATTTTATTCAGTGACTTTGATTAGTCTGTGGATTTTTTAGTGTATTAAAGAGCAAATCTTGATTTTATTCTTTTTTGTGGGTAGATACTTTTAAGGACCCAGTAAATGTAAAGCTATTTTCTAGCAGAGTCTGTAGTACAGACTCCAGTATATAAGAATTTTTAGTGAAATACAGACTCTTAGTGAAATACAGACACCAGATCAAAGACTTGTTTACATCCATATGAGGAGCTATATTAAAAAAGCAACGATTATTCTATAGTACCATCCAGTATAAAACACCTTATAACACATTTGGGATTATGACTCTCATCTTATAGTTTTTATTCAGTGTTTATATATATATTTTTAGCCTGCCATTGTATCTACACTTATATCAGGACTGGGAAGAATGTAATGACATGGGGTTAGGAATCTCCAACCTAGTTTCTGGTTTGCTACAGATAGCTAATTTATTACCATTGAGAGAATGAGTGAAGGTCGATGCTATTGTGACATGTTAGAAACCACATATACTAAATAGCCCTGTATTGTGTCATGACCTGTAAGTACAATGAGAGAAGGTTGCATGCATTCATGAATTCATTTGTCTCTATTTACCTGTAAATGTGTGTAAAGTTGTTTTATCTGTGTGTCTGATACTGAGCTCTTTTAAGTCAATCAGTAAATGTATCCTATGACCACTCTATTGTGTGGGGAAAGTCATGGCGAGATTGAAATAAATTGAAAAAGGAGGCTTTTGCAGTATAAAATACAAATTTTATTAAGGTCTAAAATACATTATCATGGATAAAAATCCAAAAGAGTGGGATATACAGCATGCAGAAAAATAGCCAAAGTGTTGACATGAAGTTACAGCTCAAAGACATATACATTATCATGAATAAAAATCCAAAAGAGTGGGATATACAGCATGCAGAAAAATAGCCAAAGTGTTGACATGAAGTTACAGCTCAAAGACATATACATTATCATGAATAAAAATCCAAAAGAGTGGGATATACAGCATGCAGAAAAACAGCCAAATGCAGACAGGTATGAACTACATTCAAATCAATATATAATAGTGCCCATCTCCATATCTTATATGTTATAACGATAATAGACTAATCCGGGGCTAAACAATAATAACCTACATATATTTGTCCATATATATGCAGGCTATGTAACTCACAATATCCCCCAATAGGCAGACATATATGCACTATATATAGGATTATAAGTATCTCAATGAAGCATGTATATCAATAAAGTAACTTCCCCATCACAGATGCTAATATAATGATGTTAGCATGCAAGTGCAGAGCTCACAATACATACTGTGCGTGCATATGAAGTCAATTAGCACATCCATATGAGGAGCTATATTAAAAAAGCAGTTGTGTATAGTTGGCCAATCAAATATTAGTTATGCGTTCGCTACCACTGTCAACCATAGCAGCTCTCATGATGCTAGCTAATCACAGATGCTAATATAATGATGTTAGCATGCAAGTGCAGGGCTCACAATACATACTGTGCGTGCATATGAAGTCAATTAGCACATCCATATGAGGAGCTATATTAAAAAAGCATTTGTGTATAGTTGGCCAATCAAATATTAGTTAAGCGTATATTTCAACATTTTTGCTCCTTCACAGATTTATTTTACATTATTTTTTTATTTTGCTTAAGGATCGTGTACAGAGGAGTTTTTATGTTTTAATACTGATAGACATATTGTGAACTGACATATAGGGTCCATGTGAGACATGCCTGGACAAGTCCGGGCATGTCTGGGCATGCCTGGACAAGTCCTGGTCACGGGACAGCCGTGGAAAAAACAATACTGAAATTCAAAAACTATGTGCTGGCCGTTAACACGCGCACAGTCATCTAGAAAATATTGAGCGAGTTGCTTCACAAACCCTCTCAAGGCATGCTGAATGTTAACGTTCCCGCTATGAGCTACATACATGACCCGCTGTATAGCCTGGGATGCGTAGCGTTCTTGCAGCGCAGGCCTATTTTTAAAGACGCTAAGCCCATCAGATATAAAAGACAGGCATGTTGAGACGTGTCCCGGCCTATTTTGGCACAGAACCACAACTATGCAACGATTTTGACCAGCATTCAACAAAAAAAATCGGGTACAAAATTTTTAACATACCCGTGTTTCGGACCCTCAGACCATGCCAGAAGCACTCTGTGCCATGTACTCTAACTCATAATATTCGATTTTGATCAGCATTCAACAAAAAATTGGGTGCTAACTTTTTAGCATACCTGTGTTTCTATAGCGAATACACGGACCCCTACAGCGCATTTAATGTAGGGGGCAAACAGATTATCGCTGGTGCTTGGAAAATACCACATTTCATAGATGGTGGTGATCCGCTGAATCATTTTTAAACATTTCACGCCACTCATGCACCCACAGCACACTTATGCTGTACCAGCACCGCTGCAGCTAGTGCTTTTTAGCTAAAAAAAAGACCCTTATTTGCATCATTTTCATTATAGTACGACTGGTGCATACCCACTCCTATGCAGCGATATTGAGTACCGTTCAACAAAAATCAGGTACAAACTTTTTAACATACCTATGTTTCAGGCGCTCATGCCATACCAGAAGCACTCTGTGCCATGTACCATAGCCCATAATAATCGATCTTGATCAGTATTCAACAAAAAATTGGGTGCAAACTTTTTTAGCATAGCTGTGTTTCTGACTCCCATGTCGTACCAGAAAGACCTATTTTGGCACAGGCCTACACCTATGCAACGGTTTTGACCACTACTCAACAAAAATGGCTACAAACTTTTTAACATATCTGTGTTTCGGACTATCATGTCATAGCAGAAGCACCCTGTGCCATGTACTCTAGACCATAATATTCGTTTTTGATCACCATTCAACAAAAAATTGAGGCATGTTGAGACGTGTCCCGGCCTATTTTGGCACATGACAAATGTTTCTGACTCTCATGTCATACCAGAAGCACCTGTGCCATGTACTCTAGACCATAATATTCCACATCGGGTATGGGAACTACATAGCTTTGTTTTCTCAGGTATTTAAAAAAGTGTGGAAAACTGAAAATCCCGCGGTCTGTGGTAATTTAGTGAGAACCATATAGACAAATCGGGTATCGTCACACACGAGACCACGACACCTCGGCTATCACATTTACCACTAGTTTTCAAAAATCAGCTCCTTAACAATAAAGTAAGAATCGTAGCGTCCTGCATTGTGGGCTATAAATGTATAGTTTGAAAATTTACCGTTGCTAAAGAACAGTAAAAAGTCGTGCGTACAACTATCAGCCCCAAAACTCTCACCACTATCACAAACACTATTGCCTACAGAGGCGCCCCGTGAGAATTTCTGTATGTGTGTATCAAGATGCTCCCTGCTATGACCGAATGTTTGCTCGTGGATGCTGGCATTTCCAGTGACATCATAGTTGTGTAAATGCGCTGGGGCACGTGTATCGATCCCCTAGGGTGTAATGCGTGATCATTTTAATTATTTTTCAATTCATATCCATACGTTCTCAGGCAGACAGGTTTATTTCACAGAAGTTGACTGTACAGTTGCATAATCTTTGTTTAAAATCATACATTTGCATAATTTTGTTTAAAATCGCACAGTTCAGCGATAATGTCGGGTGTTGGACGCGCACTTATCAGTCTTTCATACGTGTCGCAGAAAGATTTTAGTCTGTTCTGCGCGAGTTTATTATGCACGTACTGTGCAGACATGTCAAGAAACATTTTGGTGTGTTCACCAGTCCATACGGGTGTTGGCGTGTAAGGCGATCGACCATCATCCTTCTGCTTCTTACTTACACGCCTGCGCGATACCGCGCGTTTCTTTGACGGTAATGCATCGGCTGAATTGGCAGCTGCTGCTTCCGCGTTGCTATTTGCAGATTCTGTAGCTTGACACAGACGTATATTCTTAAGCCGACTACTCTCAGCATTCCCGGGGTGCTCGGTTGGCGCGTCGTTTTCTTCACGATCTGCGACACACCCGTGTGAAAGAGGCTCCGTTCTCACTTCCGTTCTGTTCTCAAATCCATAATTGCGCTGCTGCAAAACTCGCGAATGACGATCCTCCGTAACTAAAGAAAAGATACGTGGTGTAGTTAACCGCTAAGTGGGGGAGATATAGGAAGAGCTACATGAGCCACTTTACTCTGATTCAACGCGATATTTGTAAAGCTACTAGCACCGATTATCTGTGAAACCGATGCATGATTGTCTGTATAAGTACACTATAGAGCGGACTAGACATATATACTTACAAGTATCCCCCGGGTGCTGATCTACAGAGAATACTACTGATGTATGATTGTCTGTATAAGTATACTATAGAGCGGCCTAGACATATATACTTACAAGTATGCCCCGGGTGCTGATCTACAGAGAATGCTGAATTAACAGATATCTCGCTGCTCGGACGCCGCCGTATGGGGCTGTTTTCTCCCTCAAACTGCAACCTCACGGGCGATACTTTAGCAGCTGTAAATAAAATATAACATACATGAATGCGCACAACACATTCACAAAGCTAACTTGACACAGGTAAATAAAACTAGTTACCACAGAAATTTTTATCTGCGTGTATAACTACACTATAGAACTGCGTAGACATATATGCTTACAAGTATGAGACGTGTAGTGTAGTTCAGAGATTGGTGAATTAAACGGTGTGGAGGTGCTCGGGCGTTTTCGTATGGGTGTGTTTTCTTTTTCAAGCTGCAGCCTCCTGCTCGTTAGTTTAACATCTGTAAATAAAATATAACTATTACTCGCCACAGAAATGATATCTACGCGGGCCACACGCACAAAGCTAAATTCGCAAAGCTATCGTAACGCGCGTAAATAAAATATATCCACTAGTTATTGGTGGCGTCACAGGGTACAGAGGGTACAAACACATATCACCCTAGTTTCATGGACCCGCTACCTTTTCTATTCCAGAGCCGTGTGCTTAGCGAATCACCCCATCTTTTAGGAGCGTTGGGAGGATTATAGTCCGGTTCTACGAACTCGACATCTGAATCCTGGGGATCCTCCACGATCTCAACATCGGAATCGCGATGCTCGAGCGGCTCAGTCGCCACAGGGTTTCCAACCGTCTAGTCCCCTACAGCTGTATCTGTATGAGAAAATGTTTATATTATTAAAACATGTCTAGCTAACGACCCAGTCAGCTAAAATAAAATTAACTGTATGGATTTTAGCGGCAGTCTATATTAATTATTAATATTAATAGTAGACGTTATAAATTTACAGCTCAATTCTAACTCCAACCCTAACCCCAACACACCCCTAACCCCAACCCTAACCCCTACACACACCTAACCCTAATACAAACCCTAATCATAACCCTAACCCCAACACACCCCTAACCCTAATCCCAACTCTAACCATAAACCTAACCACAAGCCTAACCCTAATTCCAACCCTAACCCTAATTCCAACCCTAACCCAAATTCCAACCCTAACCGTAATTCTAACCTTAACCCTAATGCTAACCCTAACCCTAGTTCTAATCCTAAGGCTGGGTTCATATTGCGTTTTACCAGCCCGTTCAACACGTAGCGTTGACCGGCTGGTAACGGTATAGCATAACGCGATCGCGTTATGCTATACCCGCTAGCGCAGATGAATCAGCAGATAATCAGCCGCAGATCCGCAGCAAAATCAGCCGCGGATCAGCAGCAAAATCCGCCGCGGATCAGCAGCAAAATCCGCCGCGGATCAGCAGCAAAATCCACCGCGGATCCGCAGCAAAATCCGCCGCGGATCTGCTGCAAAATCCGCAGCGGATCAGCAGCAAAATCCGCCGCGGATCAGCAGCAAAATCCGCCGCGGATCAGCAGCAAAATCCGCCGCGGATCCCCAGCAAAATCCGCCGCGGATCCCCAGCAAAATCCGCCGGGGATCCGCAGCAAAATCCGCCGGGGATCCGCAGCAAAATCCGCCGCGGATCAGCAGCCAAATCCGCCGCGGATCAACAGCCAAATCCGCCGCGGATCCGCAGCCAAATCCGCCGCGGATCAGCAGCGAAATCCGCCGCGGATCCGCAGCGAAATCAGCCACGGATCAGCAGCGAAATCAGCCACGGATCAGCAGCGAAATCCGCCGCGGATCAGCAGCGAAATCCGCCGCGGATCCGCAGCGAAATCCGCCGCGGATCAGCAGCGAAATCCGCCGCGGATCAGCCGCGAAATCCGCCGCGGATCAGCCGCGATATCCGCCGCGGATCCGCAGCGAAATCAGCTGCGGATCAGCAGCAAAATCCGCTAGGTAAAAAAAAAAAATTCTTTATTTTATTATTTGTCCCTATCTATGACAGGGGGGTTCATTTACTTTTTTTTTATTTTGATCACTGTGACAGTTTATCACAGTGATCAAAATAAATTTTTGTAAAATGGAGGGCGCACTGCGCATGCGCCGGCCGGCGGGCGCACTGCGCATGCGCCCGCCATTTTCCAAGATGGCGGCGCCATGAAGAATCCCGGGCAGCCGCCGGGACGGATCAGGACATCGGTGGACCGGGAGAGGTGAGTATGGGGCGTCGGAAGGTGAGGGGGGGGATCGGTAGGTGGGGGCAGCAGATTGGAGGAGCAGGGGAGCAGACAGTGACGGCGGTGACCGATCGCTTCCATCTTTCGGTGGCGGCGGCCGATCGCCGCCGTGACTTGGTGTGGGGGGGGTCAGATCTTTGTGTCCAGCCATGGCAGATGCTATTGCAGCATCGGCCATGGCTGGATTGTAATATTTCACCAGTTTCATTGGTGAAATATTACAAATCGCTCTGATTGGCTGTTTCACTTTTAACAGACAATCAGAGCGATCGTGGCCACGTGGGGGTTAAGTCAACCCCCCTGTGGTCATGCAGTAAGGGTCCTGTTACTGCGGGTCGGGTGACCTTTCAGTGACCCCGGTCTCCCGGCCCACAGAAACATGATTTATAGCATGACGCCAACGTTGGCATCAGGGGTCGGGATGGCACAGGTTTTCATGACGCCAACGTTGGCGTCATGGGTCGGGAAGGGGTTAATCAGACAGATCAGAGAGATGACAGTGAAGGAGACAGAGTCCAGGGGCAGAATTCCAAACTCTTTTAAAAAGGACTCTGGTCTTCTCCCATCTCCTTCATCTTTCTGACAATTACAGACTATCCCTACACCCCATCCATTGGAATTTGTGACTCGAGTTACATTAGACAACTGTGGAAGACCATTTATCAAAGGGAATTTAGCAGGACAAAGTGCTGTATTTCTTATTGATACAGGAGCTCAATTAAGTGTTACAAATCTTGATTTGAAGCTAAAACCAGATTCACCAGTTTGTACAATTGTTGGTTTTAGTGGAAAAGGTGGAACTAAAGCAACCTTAGTTTCTAATGTGACGTTGGAGATACCTAGTTCTTTTAAAACAGGAATTGACATTTGGTATTGTGACGATTCTGAAAATATACTTGGCACAGATTTTATGCAGAAATTTGGATGGGTAGTCGATCTAGGAAATCAAGTGATCTGGAAAGATTCTAATGGTTCTAAACCTGTTGTCATTGACCCTAGTGATTATAGCCATGTTGGAAGTATTTGCTTAAATTATGTTGTATCATCAGATCATTTATGGCCTGAAACTGGTGGTGATGAGGTATTGACAGAAATTGTACAGCGATTTTCTTCTCTTTGGGCTCAGTTCAGGAATGAGGTTGGTACAATGAAGGATGTTGTTGTAAATGTGGAAGGCCGAGATCCTCCGCCACAGTGTCAGTATAAATTGCCTCCAGAATCAACTGAGTCTATGTCAAAAATTGTACAGGAATTATTAGATCAAGGTGTTATCCGAAAGGCTAATTCTGTATGTAACAATCCTTTGTAGTGTGTCTTGAAATCTGATGGTTCCTATCAAATGATATTGGATTTACGGATGTTTAACAAACATACTCCCAATGTAGCACCCATTGTTGCAGATACTCATGACTAGGGTTGAGCATTCCGATATTGCAAATATCGGGTATCGGCCGATATTGGCTGTATCGGAATTCCGATTCCAAGTACCGATATTTTCGTCATATCGGATACCGGAATCGGAATGTTCCTGTCACGGTCAGTGTCCGTCGGTCGGGTCTGTCAGGAGTCAGCGGCACTTACCTGGCAGAAGATCTCCGGTGGTCTCGTCCTGGACTGCTTGATGGCCGCCATCATCTTCTCCCTGGCGGTCACATGCAGTTTCTCGCGATAACTGCAGTGACTGCCGGGTAATCGCGGCCGTAAAGCAGTCCGATGACGTCACCGCCGGGGAAGCAGGTAATCAGCTGTGCTGCGCCGGGATGTCAGGCTCTGCCTGGCATTCCGATGTAGCAGAGCTGGATCATCGTGGGACACTCGTTACTATGGACTGCGTCGGACAGGTGATATACTGTTGGTTTGTTTTTTTTCCTTTTTTTACAGGAGATTGATGGTGTCGCAGGAATGAGTGTATAATAAAATTAATGAAAACTGTGTTGTCTCTTTTATTTCATTAAAAGACTTTTTTCTTGCTGTGTCTTTTTTTTAAACATTTAAAAACTTTGGGATTAATAATGGATCGGTGTCTTATTGACGCCTCTCCATTATTAACCGGGCTTATTGTCACCGTGCAATCAATGGTGACATTAACCCCTTATTACCCCACTTGCCACCGCTACAGGGCAAGTGGGAAGAGCCGGGTAAAGTGCCACAATTGGCACATCTTTTGATGCGCCAAATGTGGGGCTGCTGATGCCTGGTATTATCAGGCTGTTGAGGGCCAAAATCCATGGGCCTTGACAGTCTTTTAATACCAGGCCGCAGCAGTCTGCATTTTACTTGGCTGGTTAACAAAAATAGGGGGGATCCCCACGCCATTTTTTTTTCGAGGGGATCCCCTATTCTTGTTAACCAGCCAAGCTAAGCAGACTGCTGTGGCCTGGTATTATCAGGCTTGCAAGGTCCATGGATATTGGATCCTTACCAGCCTGAAAAACCAGGCCTCAGCAGTCTGCTTCATCTGGCTGGTTAACAAAAATAGGGGGGACCCCACGCCAATTTTTTTTGAGGGGATCCCCTATTTTTGTTAACCAGCCAAGATATGCAGACTGCTGTGGCCTGGTATTATCAGGCTGGCAAGGTCCATGGATCTTGGCTCCTTAACAGTCTGAAAAACCAGGCCTCAGCAGTTTGCTTCATCTGGCTGGTTAACAAAAATAGGGGGGACCCCACGCCAATTTTTTTCGAGGAGATCCCCTATTTTTGTTAACCAGCCAAGATATGCAGACTGCTGTGGCCTGGTATTATCAGGCTGGCAAGGTCCATGGATCTTGGCTCCTTAACAGCCTGAAAAACCAGGCCTCAGCAGTCTGCTTCATCTGGCTGGTTAACAAAAATAGGGGAGACCCCACGCCAATTTTTTTCGAGGGGATCCCCTATTTTTGTTAACCAGCAAAGATAAGCAGACTGCTGTTGCCTGGTATTATCAGGCTGGCAAGCAGGGTCGGACTGAGCCACCGGGACACCGGAGAAACCTCCGGTGGGCCCCAGCTCCTGCGTGGTGGGCCCTGATTTGAAAGGATAGGTCGCGGGGCAGAGGGGGCGGTAGCCCCGGGCCCCGTGCTCTGAGGGGGCCCACCCGGAGCTACGCTACAGTAACTGTATCGGCGTGCACAGCACGCCGATACAGTTACATTCTGCGGCAGAGCAGGGAGAATCGCTCTCCCTGCTCTGCCGCCCGGAAGCTATGGGGCCTGAACAGGCGGTGGGGGGGCCCGGTGCCAGCAGTGGGCCCCCCACCCGTCATCAGAGGGTCAGCTGTATCGGCATCCAGCCGATACAGCTGACCGCATAGAGAGAGAAGGAGCGAGCGCTCCTTCTCTCCCATAATCCCCCTCTCAGCGTCTGACAGTGGGCGCGATGACATCACCTGCCGGCGCCCGCTGTCAGACGCTGAGAGGGAGAACAGTGAGCAGCACAGGAGCCGGGAGTTGAGTATTTTTTTTTTTTTTTAATGGGGGTGCATTTTACTACAGAGGTTGTATATGGGGGGTGCATTATACTACAGAGGCTGTATATGGGGGCTGCATTATACTACAGAGGCTCCATATTGGGGTGCATTATGCTACAGAGACTCCCTATGGGGATGCATTATACTACAGAGGCTGCCTATGGGGGTGCATTATAATATAGCGGCTGCCTATGGTGGTGCATTATATTATAGACTCTGCCTATGGGGGTTTATTATAATATAGAGGCTGCCTATGGGGGTGCATTATACTATATTGAGGACTATCTGGTGTATTATGCTGTATGGATGCTATCTAGGGGCCATCATACAGTGTTGGACCCATTAAATAGTTTGGGGACATTAAGGGGTCAGTATATATCCAGTGAGGGGCATTATTCTGTGTATAGGGGAGATGTACAGGGGGAGACTTGGGACATTATTAAATGTAAAGTGGACACATATTGTTATAGGGGAACTCAGGTTACTGTGACTGTCAAAGGGGCACACAGGGCATTATTACAGTCTAGGGGACAAAATGTGGGCACTGTTTTCTAGGGCACTTGCACCCGGCATTACTATATTCTAGAGGGGTGCTTTAAAATTTAGAGGTCACACAGAACCACACAGCAGGTGCAGTAATAGGGACACATACGGCAGCAGCAGCTCAGTATTTGGGTATCAGGTGCAGTAATAGGGACACATACGGCAGCAGCGGCTCAGTATTGGGGTATCAGGTGCAGAAATAGGGACACATATGGCAGCAGCGGCTCAGTATTGGGGTATCAGCAGGATGAGGAGTTTGTGCAGGTTGAGAATAGTCCAATTGGTGACCGTGACAGTGCTGACAATATGAGAAGTGAAATGTGTCTTTGTTGTAATCTCTGCAGTCGAGTCCTGGCTGGAGAAGTCGTCATGTCGGTCTGGGCCAGATGGAAAAGACATGAAAAGTGAACGATTCCATTAGAAAGAACATCAGCGGTAAGTCATTATCTGTACCTGTGCTGTAATCTATTATATGTTCTGTAGGACTGGTATTATTTACCACAGACCATATGGCGGTAATATCAATATTGGTCTTTTTATATATAGATTATTTTTGGCAACAGCGCGGTCATTTGCTGAGGTTCTCTGGTTAGGGGCCCACTCAGAAGTTTCGCCCCCACTAAACCAAAACCCTAGCTACGCCTCTGGCTCTCTCTCTAGTCTTTCTTTCTTTCTCTAGTCTTTCTCGCTCTCTGTTCTTTCCTTCTCGCTCTCTGTTCTTTTTTCTCTCTGTTCTTTCTTTCTCTCTCTCTTTTCTTTCTTTACTCTCTTTCTTTCTCTGCTTGTTCTTTCTCTCTTGCTGCTCTTTCTTTCTTTTCCTCAGTACCAGCCACTGTGCCCTCATTACCAGTCAGTGTGATCAGCAGTGCTAAATGGGTACGCTTGGGGCGAGGATATGGGTGTGATTAGCTGTGAAATGGGTGTGGTCGGGGCGTGGCCTAAAATTTTCAGCGGCGCGCTATGCGCCCAGCATCCTTTAACCCTCTTTCCTGTCTTCAAAATTTGGGAGGTATGCTGTATGACCTCCCTACAACTTCTGGGCATGCTCCTGATGAGCGCGACGGATGGTCTCCTGAGGGATCTCCTCCCACACCTGGACTAAAGCATCCACCAACTCCTGGACAGTCTGTGGTGCAACGTGGCATGGCCTAAAATTTGCTGCAGCAGGCACAGCATGCCACAGCCTTTGTCCCTCTTTCCCTTCTTCAAAGGTTGGGAAGTATGATGGTGGGCCCCAAGAATAATTTTTCTCTGGTGGGCCCAAGGTACTCCAGTCCGACGCTGCTGGCAAGGTCCATGGATATTGGCTCCCTAACAGCCTTAAATACCATGCCTCAGCAGTCTGCTTCATCAGGCTGGTTAACAAAAATAGGGGGGGACCCCACGCCATTTTTTTTTCGAAGGGAACCCCTATTTTTGTTAATCAGTTCCCTCTGACGTCACTGATGGTGTCCCTGGCTGACCTGAAGTGAAAGTGGAAAGCAATCAATTAAGCTTTCCACTTCCTCTCCTGTCAGCCAGGAGAGGAACTTATTCATTTGGGGGTTTACTGTGAGGCTGCAGCATTAGCTGCGGTCCCTGCAGTAAACATTAACCCTTTCTGAAGGATTACACCGTGGGACCTGACTGTGCATGGGATAGGTAAGAATAATTTTGCTTTTTTATTTTATTTTTATTACAGGAAATGGTTTTTGCAGTAAAATAAAAGATGGTCAAAAACATGTGTCTTTATTTCATTAAAATGATTTTTAATTAAAGTGTGTGTGTTTTATTTTTATTTCATGCAATAGGATTAATAATTGATAGTTGTCTAATTGACAGCTCTCAATTATTAACCTGGCTTAAGGTCACCTTTCAATAGTGATATGGAAATTTAATTAGGATAAAAATATCCTGTGTTTGCTGCTTGCCATGTCCAAATCTCTATATAATGTCTTTTTGAGCGCTCAGAACGAAATGAGGACTGTCCACACGAAAGTGTCAGTATAACAGTTCGTCAAAGACATACATTTATTATTGTTTCAAGTTTTTATACGTTTACAAAAAGGGGCTGGTTAGTCAATTAACATACAATTAAAAGCTGCTAGATTATTGGCTGTTCTAGTGTAAATATGATAATTATGATAATCATGATTAAAAGAGCTGAAGTTGCAGAATTATTGTTTATATTCTTGTGACCTAGTTGCCTTGCATAACTATAATGTAAACAACAGATATCTAATAGAACATTTTGTACTTCATGCATTTGTTCCTTTACGAAGGTCTTATGAAGGCCAGATTTCTTTAAAACGACTGATTATATCTGGCCTAGAAATATGTGAGCACAAGGTTTTTTAGCAAGTGAAATCTATCTAACTGTGAACTGTGAATACATATATGTGAATATACTTTGAATATATGGAATACATATATATTTCCATGACAGTCCCCCCTTAGATACCACTTGCCCTAAAAACCTGCTCCTGGCCCAAAGCGCTGCAACTCTTTTATGCTGCCGGTGAGTTGAGACACCCCTAGTACATGCCTCCCCCCCCGAATACAGACTTTTCGCAAATGGGCGGTCAGGAGGACTGTCCCTGTCGGGGGTTTATGTGTTTGCAATCATAGTCTCCTTATTTGATAGGATGATTCATCAAGGATGTGTATTCTCAGTCTGGAGGTAGTTCGGAGATCTGGTCAAGCCAGGCAGTTCTATCCGGACTGGTGCGAGGTCCAAGATGGTGAGTGGCATCAAATTGGTTGTCTCCTGAACAGCTTTTTCCATTTTCCTGCGGATACAAGGAATTACACAGCAACCAGTAATTAATGCAAAAATGAGAACCCCCATAATGGCTGTCCCAACCTGTGCCAACATTTTCTGCCACCCACTCATCCACCCAAAGTATCGATCCCATGGGTCAGTGACACCTGAGTTCTGTTTCAGTTCCTCTGATAACTCATTAAGTTTCTGTATTGCCATTGTGACTTTACCATTTGGGCCAGTGTTGTCTGGGATGTAGGTGCAACAGGTGTCTTTGATCATTTTGTAAACACCTCCTTTCTCAGCTAGAATCATATCCAAAGCCATTCTATTCTGGAATGCCATAATGGAAGTGGGGCCTAACTGTGCTGCCAAACCTTTTACAGCATCTATGGTGAAGTTAACAAATCTCTGCTGGTTATAATAGATGTAATTTATCCAATCAACATTTTTGTTTATAGTGACTCAAATCCTGCTTTAACTTGGTCTCTGGCCTTGAACTCATCAGGTAGGTCATCTGGTCATCTGTCTGGTCAGTCAGAGCATCCACGACATCCTTCATGGCTTAGGTGTCTCTCCTGGTACGGGAGCTTCCTTGCAATGCGATACGTGGATTCAAACAGGCTTTCCCTCTAGTTACACAGAGGTTGATGTCATCTGGGGCTCTTGGACAGGATCATCAAATCTGGCAGTGAGGAGTAAAACTCGAGAATGGACATTAGTTTTTTGACCAATTCAATTACATAAGTGTTATGATTTGGTAGCTGAAGAGAGCAGGCAAAAAAAGTAATACACCAGAGAGGTTGGAATCTATGGGATTGCAGTACCCTGACTAACCACCACAACTAAAGGCAGCCGTGGAGCGTTCCTACGTTGGTCCTAGACGCCTCGTCACAGCCTGAGAAGCTAACTACACCTAAAGATAGAAAAAGGAAAGCTATCTGCCCCGGAGCAGATCCCCAAAGAACATAGGAAGCCCCCAAACATGTAATGGCGGTTAGACAAGAGGAAATACAGACACAGACAGAAAATAGAATGAGCAAACGCTGGGGCCCAATCTGTCTAGATAGAAGAGGATAGGAAAGGCACTTACTGCAACCCCAAAAAACCCTGAAAAGTACCAACTCTACTAATTACAAAAACACCTGAGATCACACGACCTCTACCACCTAAATTAGTTCTCTGGTGTAACAAAAACTAAACAGCAACCACTGAAAAAAACTGGAAAAGGCAAATGAACAAACAGTAGCTGAACTAAACTGAGAGGAGCATAAGCCCCCCGAAGGGGACCCGGCAGACCCCCACAGAAGTGCAGGACAAAATGCAGGCACCAAAAAAACTAAAAGAAGAAAATGTCTTATCTGTTAGCGGAAGATGCAGGCACGAAACAGCTTTTCTGGGTCTCTGGGAGTGTGCCTTACGCTAAACAGTGCAATAGGGAGTGTGTCATGCCATGGTTTGCGTGTCTCTTGGGCAATTTTTCAGCATTCTATTCTTAAGTGTTTCGTTCAGTTTTTTTCTACCTTCCTGCTGCTCTGGGGGTGGTAAGGAGTGTGTAGGCCTAAATCTGACCCTACTGCTAATCGGGTCTTGTGTGTCAGATTTGCTGTGAATGCGGGTCCCTGATCACTTTCTATCATTTCTGGAACCCCGTATCTGCACACTATTTTCCGAAAGTAGCTTCTTTGCAGTAGTCTTTGCTGACTTGGAAGGCTTCTGTTCATCTTGAAAATACTTCTTTTGACCACAATGGCGTATTTGAATCCTTCACTTGGCGATATCTGAATGTGGTCTATCTGGATCCTTTGAAGCTGGTAGAGTGGTCTTTCCAGATGAGGTGAGGGGGACTTTCTTCCATACGTCCAGGCTTGCATTTGCCGCAGGTCAGACAGCTGCTGGTGAATTTGGCTGTTAGGGTGGAGATCCCTGAAGCGAACCAGTAAGCACCAATCAGATCATTCATTTGTGTCTTTGATATGTGGATGTGGGTCCATCTACCCATTGGACCACCATAGGGTGCATACTTTGTGGTAGGCAGAGTTTGAAGTCTATTATTGTTAGCCTTCCTTCTTCACGTGTTGCTTTTTTCGCATTCAGCTCTTCTTCTCCTTTTGGAGCTTGGTCTTGTAACTTCTTGAGCAGATCCCAGGACGTCTTTTTGTCAGGTTTCTTGTCTTCAGTCGTCATGTAGTAGCCGTCCGGCTCTACGACCTCTCCCACTTCTCCATGTTGTCTTCCTTTGGCTGCTTCTTTGGCTGCCATGTCCGCCATGTTATTGCCTCACGCCTCTTCTGTTTTCAGTTTTCCATGCACTTTGATTTTTCAAATTGCCACCATTTTGGAAGTTGGAGTACACCCAGCAGGTCCCTGAAGGCTCCATGATGCTTCACGGTTGTCCTGTTTGCTGTGATGAAGTCCCTTGTAGCCCAGATGGGTCTAAAGTCATGTGCTATGCCATGCGAGTAACTGTAGTCCGTGTAGATGTTTGCAGTCTTGCCTTCTGCCATCTGACAGGCCTTCGTCAGCGCTATCAATTCTGCTTCCTGGGCTGACAGGCTAGGTGACAGACTTCTGGACCACAGGATTTCTTGATTGCTGGTCACTGCACTTCCTGTGTTGAAACTTCTTCATCATCTGCAAATCTGGAGCCATCCAAGTATCCCCCCTTGGGAGTGGGAGTAGAGTGGCCGGGCTGAGGACTGTAGGTCTAGAGACGGTGACATTATGAGACAAAGGCAATAGAGGCGCCACAAAGATGCCTGGCGGTGGAGAGATTACTGTTGGTTGAGCTTGATTGAAGATTGCCAAGATGTCATGTGGAGTGAGAGTTTCCAGTGGCTGTCCAAAAGTGATGTCAGCAACCTTGTCCAGGAGGGTGTGTGCTGCAGATACTGCCATCAGGCAGGAGGGTGTTCTTCTTGCAACTGGATCCAAGCGGACTGAGAGGCAGCCTAAAAGTCTCTGTTTTCCCCCGTGAATCCGTGCCAGGACTCCAATAGCATGACTTTCTTTCTTCCATCAGGTAGACGGAAAGACTTTTCATAGTCAGGTAGGCCTGGTATTGGCGCTGAGACTGTGGAGTTCTTCCAATCTCCTGAATGGGTTGAAGGCTGCGTCTGATAGAAGGAGCGGGGTTGCGTTGATGCAAGCGCACAGAGGCTGCATTAGGTCTGAGGCATCAGGATCCAGGTTCTGCAATATGACACTAGACCAGGGAAGGCCTGCAGCATTCTTGGAGTTGTTGGGGGAGCCATCTTCTCCACAGTGGTCTTCCAGTCTTTTGACATGTGTTTCGTCTTGTGGGCAATACAGTGTCCCAGGGATGTAACTTGCTTCTGGCATCACTGGACTTTGTTCTTCCAGACCTTGCGTTGCTGTTCTTCCAGGTAGAGTAGGAGAGATAAGGAATAGGCTGTGCAGGTGTCGATGTCAACCACACAAAAGAGAAAGTCATCCACGTGTTGTAGAAGAGTGACTCTTGCATATTCTGCAATCCAGTTGACGAAGATGGAGGACATTGTCTTGGTGAAACTTGAAGGGCTTGTTTTGAGCACCCTGAGGCAACATTGTCCATATGCACTGCACTGGTGCGTGAAAGCAGGCCTCCAGGTGGAGGGGAAACACTGAAGAAGGTACTGGCCAGGTTGATCACCGTGAATACCGTTGCGGTGACTGGGACTCTTGAGAGCAGAGTGTGATGGTTCAGCACTGTTGGGGTTTCAAATACCGTAGCCTCTTTCGCGGACTCTTGAGAGCAGAGTGTGATGGTTCAGCACTGTTGGGGTTTCAAATACCGTAGCCTCTTTCGCGGCCTCCAGGCCTTGCACCATTCTGAACTCAGTGGGGTTTACAGTCTTTTTCTTCACTGTGGAAAGCTGGGATTGATTCCGATGGGCGAGGCAGCCCAGTTTGGCCTTGTCCTTCAGTATGCAGCAGGGGACTCCCATCTGCTGGTGCAGAGCTGGCGGGAAAACAAGCCGTCTACTAGGATCCACATCATGAGAGATGACGACCAGCTGACTTTCTTGTTCTCCACCAAGACAGTCACTGTGTTAGCACCTGCTCTGGTCACAGGGGTCTTCTTGTTGGGACGTCTCCTTAAACGGCTGCTTTTCTCTCAGCACGGGCCATCAGTAGTTTCTTTTTCTCCAGCTCGGTCTCAGGTCAGTATTTGTGCACAAGTTTGAAGAGCTGAGTGGCCTTTTTCCGGTCTAGGGCCTTGGTGAACTGGTTGATTGCAAGGGGCACCTCCTGGTGCTTGCAAAAGATGAACCTCTGGCGTTAGAGCTGGATGAGGTGTTGCCATTCCATGAAGCGAGTAGAGTCCTTCTTGAGTTGAATATCCTGGCCAATGCCAAAGTTCTCAGGCCGTCTTCTTAAGCGAGTTCACTTAGACCTTCAGTTGGTCAGAGACATCTTGACCCTGGGTGATGGAGTGGCTTTTCTGGTACTATATCCAGCACCTCCTGTGATAGGTCTGCAGTGTGGTTGTTTGAGGTTCCTGTTTCTTCTTGGGTCAGGGGTGAAGAAAGTGTCATGGTCCCATCTTCCTGGAACACTCTGGTCGCTTTCAGCTTCTGCAGTAGGTCCACTCCCAATAGGTTGAGGGTGCAGGTTTTTTACACAACAAACTGGGACATGATGGAGTGTTCTGGCTGAGTCCACACGCTCAGGGGCTTCATAATCTGGAAATATCTGACTTGACCATCAATTCCCATGCAGGAAGCAGAAGATTCTGATAGGTAGGTGAGGTTGCAGAGTTCCACAAGAAAAGATATGACTACGCCATCCACTCTCAGGATATTGGTCCCACTGGTGGGGTTCCTTGTGGACTTGGTGTGCTCTTGTCCTATGGACGGGGTTCTTCACTGCTTTCTGTGTTTCTTCCTTGGCTTGCTTCTCTAGACAAAGTGGTGGGTCGTAGGGGTTCTCTGCAGCGGTTCCGGTAATGGCCAAGCTTGCCACATTTGTAACACTTGACATTTCTTCTGTCTTTAAAACGTGGTTGGCCATCTGGCTCTGAGACCACCATCAGGGTAGCTGTTTTGCGCACTCCTGGCTGGGATTCTATCCCTTTTGCGACTGTGAGAAGGGTGTCCATTGCTATTGACGTGTACTCAGGCCTGGCTGCTACCAGTGGTTTCCTGATTGGTTCTCTCAGTCCATGCACAAAAGCCTGTGCCAACATCCGTCTGTGTGTCTGATCATGGGTAATGAGGCCCAAATCTTGAAACACTTGCATTACTCTGTCATGGAACTTCTCCACAGACTCTGTCTTGTCTTGACTCGTGACATGTAGGCTGAGAGTTTGTCCTGTCAGTCTGCTTTTGGCCCATTCTCTGAGTTGCTCAATTAGCTTTGGTCCTGTCTCCCAGGCATACGCATCTAACTCTGTTGGAAGCTTGAAGTGTTCTCTCATAATTGGCCAGAATGCATCACCTGCTTTTATTTCCATTACAGTCCAGAGATCAGTCCAGGCTGCTGCATACGTTTGCTGGATCTGCTGCATTTTTTGGCAAAATAGCATGGGGTGTATCCCTGGGTCTGGCAGCATACTGATCACCTGGCTTGGGATGAAAGGCTCATAGGATGGTGCCTCTACCTGTCCCTGCTCTATTGGTGCTTGTGTGTTTTCTTCCCTAGTATTGGGCAGCATGTGTGACGTTGCATCTTCATCTTCATCAGATAAGAAGTGACATGGTGTACTTGGTGCATACACTGGGTGAGATTTGGGCTTTAAAGTTGTCTTGCTGCATGGGGATTTCCCACTTCCTTGCTGAGGCTGCGGTGGATCAGTGTCATGGTTCCATGCTAGCAGCCCTGTAGCTATACCACTCCCCTGTGAAGCCCTAGCAGTGGACTGTTGTGTCTGGGGGCTACATGTAGCGTTTTGTGTAGGGAGATTTGCACTTTCTTCTCCGGAAATCATGAGTGGCAGTGTCTGGACTGTGCTTGGGACATAGAACGTACCTTGTGCTGTAAGCACTGGATACAGGGATACAGCATTGCTCTGGTTGGTCGTTGGCCCAGCTGGTAACGAAGCAGGAAAAAAAGGAAAAGAAGGGAGGTGTGAGGGAGGAGCGAGAGAAAGAGGAGGGGAGGGAGAGAAGAGTGAAAGGGGGAAACGAGAGAAAGATGGAGGAGAGAGAGAGAGAGAAGAAAGATGGAGGGGGAGAAGTGTGAAAGGGGGAAACGAGAGAAAGATGGAGGAGAGAGAGAGAGAGAAGAAAGATGGAGGGGAGAAGTAGAAGAAAATGAAGAACAAGATTTGAGAGTTGGAGAGGAAGAGATAGAAGAAGAGGAAGATGAAGAAAATGGATGTGTTAGAGATGTGATGGAGGGAAAAGAAGGAATGAGAGGGATGGCAGCGAGGAAAGAGGAGAAAAGTCTGAAGAAGAAAGAGAAAGGGACTGAGAGAAGAAGAAGAAGAGGGTGTCCCCCCTGTGACTCTTGAGAGGGGATGGTTGAAACAAAAATGCCTTCTCCCTGTGGAGAGAGGCGGGGAGCGTTTTTCCCTGTACAAGGCTCCTTACTCAATGAGAGCAGCCTACACCTGTCCCGTGTCTCCACATGATGGACATGTGATGTGTGTGACTCTGAATTCTGCTCTTGTGACATGTCAGTGATCTTTTTCTCACAGATGATTTAACACCTTTTCAAACTTATTCACATAAAAAAATAAAAAAAAAAAAATTTCCTCGCCGAATGCCCGACGGGAGGGGCTGCTCAGACCACTGCGTAGTTTGTGTCTGCTCTCTCCCACAGCCTGTAATTCTCCTTATCTATGTGACCTTGTTGTAAAGCAAGCTTGTAGAAAAAAAAATGGCTGGAGAAATAAAGCTCTAAAATAAATTGCTTAGAGAAAAAATCTCTCCAAAATCATTCAAAAATGTACTTAAAAGAAAAATTTTAAAAACAAAAGTTAGATTTAGTAAAAAAAAAACTCTAGAAAAAGAAAACAAAAAAAAATAAATTCACCAAAAAGGGGAGAAAAGAAAAACCGTATTAATCATAAAACTCTGAAAAACAACCCTTGTTACTAAAACAGCTAATTAAAAATCTCTGGAATGTCAGCTGGCTGCTTCCCCCCTCCCTTCCTTATATCTCTGCTTGCTGTCTCTATAGCCACTGAAATCACGTATCAAAAAAAAAAAAAATTATTATTCCTCAGAATAGCAAAAAATGAATATAGTTCAGTCTGAATGCCTGATAATTCTCACGTTAAAACCTGTAGCCAAAAAACTAGCTTAAAAAAAAAAAATCAAAGCCAAGAAACAGAATGTCTGATAACGTGATTAGCAGAGGAGGGGGGTCAAAGGGGTTTTCTCGCTGCTGCAGCCAGCACACTGCTCTGAATGAGTTACTGACAGAGCGCACGGAGATGTGATTTAAAGCGACAGTACCTGATACAGACAATGAGACAGACACCCGGGAGAATACGAATCCCTCTTTTGATGATCTGTGACACATACAAGCTGCTCTGGTAACTGATAACTCACCAATTGCACTGAGCGCAGTGAGGCTCAAGGTTCTATCGCTCTGTACCGTAGCCCTGGCCGGTGCGCCGGTCACAGTAATCTGCAATAGCCTTCATCAAAATTCTCACTATCCACGTCTGATTTGACTGGGATGGCCTCCCGGTGCGTGGACAATTATTGTGAGAACTTATCCAAACAAAGCTTCTGCCCTTCACGTCTGATTTGACTGGGATGGCCTCCCAGTGCGTGAAAGTTTACTGCAGAAACTTAACCGAACAAAGCCCTCGCTTCCACAACTGGATTTTTTGGGATAACCTCCCTCCAATGTGTGAAGAATATCTGCGTGGACTTATCCAAAACAAAGCTCCCGCCCTTCACGTCTGATTTGACTGGGATGGCCTCCCGGTGCGTGAAAGTTTACTGCGGGAACTTATGCAGCAATTGTCTTTTGCTATACAGCCCCCAGAGATCAGCAAGCAAAAACACAGTCACCGTTCCAACTTTCTCCCGGTTCACATAAAACATGAAACATATACAGCACAGCAGCAACCAACTCGGCTTATATCCCAGGGCTTTTGGATAAGGGTATGGACTTTTTACACAACCTGGGAATGCGGTGATGACCACGTCCGACCGGCTGGAAGTGTAGGCTAGGACTAGGCACAGGGAACATTCAGGTAAGATGACAAAGTTTTCTTACCTTACTGATGGAGCTGCAGTCTCCGTCCCGTGTGCCAAGGCCAGGGCCAACACCCCCGTCTCTGCGGTCGGCCGAGTCCTCGTGCGTTTCGTCCAATGCCCCGCGTGCAGGCGCCAACTGATATGGAAATTTAATTAGGATAAAAATATCCTGTGTTTGCTGCTTGCCATGTCCAAATCTCTATATAATGTCTTTTTGAGCGCTCAGAACGAAATGAGGACTGTCCACACGAAAGTGTCAGTATAACAGTTCGTCAAAGACATACATTTATTATTGTTTCAAGTTTTTATACGTTTACAAAAAGGGGCTGGTTAGTCAATTAACATACAATTAAAAGCTGCTAGATTATTGGCTGTTCTAGTGTAAATATGATAATTATGATAATCATGATTAAAAGAGCTGAAGTTGCAGAATTATTGTTTATATTCTTGTGACCTAGTTGCCTTGCATAACTATAATGTAAACAACAGATATCTAATAGGACATTTTGTACTTCATGCATTTGTTCCTTTACGAAGGTCTTATGAAGGCCAGATTTCTTTAAAACGACTGATTATATCTGGCCTAGAAATATGTGAGCACAGGGTTTTTTAGCAAGTGAAATCTATCCAACTGTGAACTGTGAATACATATATGTGAATATACTTTGAATATATGGAATACATATATATTTCCATGACAATAGCAATGTGGCTTTAACCCCATATTAACCCATTCGCCACCGCTACAGGGCAATGGGAATAGACGGGCAAAGTGCCAGAAAGGGCGAATCTAATTATAGATTTGTCTTTTCTGGGGTGTCTGGGGGCAGATGTTAGTAGCCAGGGGGGGGGGCAAAAATAATGGTCCCTCTCTGGGCTATTATTATCTGCCCCTACTTGCTGGCTTTGTCTGTCTGGTTGCGAAAATAGGGCGGGAGCCCACGCATTTTTTTTCAGCAATTTTACACCTCATATATATATATACATGTCATTGAATTTGTGACACATATATATATATATATTTATATTTATAGTTCATACACTTCTACATAGTATAATAGCCGCTAATTCAATTGCCGGCTTTTGTGAAAATGCAGAACCCGACATGAAATGACACATGGTTTACATAGAGTTAACCATGTCATTTCAAGTTGTTTGATCTATTGTTTTCACTAACAATTACATCAGTCTATGTGTGCAAAATTTCACACCTGTAGGGGTTAATTAAAGGTGTAAATTCGTAGCAAAAAAGTCCATTTTTTTACAACGAATTTACACCTTTAATTAACCCCTACAGGTGTGAAATTTTGCACACATACACTCATGTAATTGTTTGTGCAAATCAGATATCAAACTACATGAAAAGACATGGTTAACTCTATGTAAACCAAGTGTCATTTCATGTCGGGTGCTTCTGTCTTTTCACAGAAGCCGGCTTTACCCGGCAATTGAATCAGAGGCTATTTTACTATGTAGAAGTGTATAAACTATACATATATGTATATATATGTCACAATGACATGTATATATATATATATATATATATATATATATATATATGTATTCTATGTGTGTATATTTAGTGTTTACAAGGAAAGAAAGAGGTTTTTTTAGTTACGATATTTTGTTCCCATAGACTTACATTGGATTTCCGGTATCGGTATCGGGTATCGCCGATATTTTAATGGTATCGGCGATACCATTCCGATTCTGATACTTTTGGATATCGGAAAGTATCGCTCAACTCTACTCATGACATGATGTCAAGGTTGAATGCAAAGGCAAAATACTTCTCTGTACTGGACATCAGTAATGGTTTTTTCAGTATACCTCTTGAAAAGAGTTGTCAGTACAAGTTTGCATTTACTTTCTTGGATGAGCAATATCTGTTTTGCAGGTTACCTCAGGGAGCACATTTGTCACCTAGTGTTTTTCATCAGGCGTTGGCTAAGGTATTATCCAGATTTTCCAGGCCTGATTGCATTTTGCAGTACGTGGATGATATTCTGCTGTCTACTGAGGATGAAGAAACACATGTTTCTCTTTTGACAGAATTGTTTGAGCTCTTGCACGATGCAGGGTTGAAACTGAACACCAAGAAGGTCAAATTGATGCAGACTGAGGTCAGATTTTTGGGAGTGTTGTTGAGTCCAGGAAAGAGACAGCCCCTGCAGGAAAGAATAGAGGCAATTGCTTCTCTACGAATCCCAACATCACACACGGCAGTGCGACATTTCTTGGGTCTTATGAACTATTCAAGGGATTTCATTGAGAATTTTGCAGGAAAGGCCAAACCATTGTATGATCTTTTGAAAAGTGAAAATAGTGATTACTTTGGTCCTTGGGGTGAGGAACAACAAACCTCATTTGAACAATTGAAAATAAATTTACAAAATGCACCTGCTTTGTCCACAGTAGAACCTTCGGCTCCATTTGCTTTGCAAGTACACACATCAGAGACATCTGTGTCTGCTGTACTGTTACAGTTACAGGGAGAAGAGTGGAGAATTTTGGGCTATTTTTCTAAGCTTCTCTCACCTGTTGAAAGAGGTTTTGAGACTTGTGCAAGACACTTGGTAGGTGTGCACTTTGCAGTCAAAGCAACTGAACACATTGTTGGGTTCAACAAAATCACTTTGCAAACTCCTCATTCTACATTAAAACTTCTCTTTGAGAACAATATCCCAGGTGTGTCACATCAGAGATTTGCTCATTGGTTATTGTCATTGTCTCCCAAACAAATTGAGGTAGATTACAAGGCCAAATATGTTCTTCCTCAGTTGATGCAATATGAAGGGCAAACTCACGATTGTTTACAGTCTTTTCATGATCCTAGTCCATCACTTTTCAGACGGAAGGCAGAGGTAACAGACGAACCAATTTTTGTTGATGGTTCCAGATTCTATTCAGATGGGCACTATTATTCAGGATATGCCATTTTTTACCCCAAAAGAGGTCAGACTGTAAAACACAAATTACCAAGTCATTTTTCAGCCCAAAGAGCAGAACTAGAAGCTGTAAAAATGGTACTACAGCTGAATGAAGCTGATGATCAGTGTCCCATGGTAATCTACAGTGATAGCTCCTATGTTGTTAGATCACTGACAGATTATTTGCCAGTCTGGGAAAAAAGAGGCTATGTAGATTCTTCTAATAAGACTCTAGTACATAGTGACACGCTGAAAACAATTTTTGAAATAGCATCAAAAAACCCTAATGGTTTTGCTATTGTCAAGGTCCCTGCCCATAAAAAATCAAATGACGAATTATCTGTTGGAAATGCAACCGCAGATATTTTGGCCAAAGAGGCCGCCCTGACAGGAGAAGAAGTGTTTGAACCTGAACCTCTTGAGGTTTCAGCAGTTCAAAGAACAGACACGCATATCCCTTCTTTTGCGGAAGAACAAGAAAAAGACACATCTCTTGTTGCTTCCCGGGTTGATCCAAAACCTCCCTTTGTTTGTGAAAACGGGGTTTTGTGTCATGACTTAAACGGGGAGTTGCGTCCTGTTGTACCAAAACATCTACAGGTTGAGTTCACAAAATACAATCATGAAAGTTTGGGTCATTTGGGCCAACAGAAATTGTTAGACATTCTCAGAGAGAAATTTTACTGGGAAAAGATGGAAGAGACAGTACAAAGTGTTGTTCAATCATGTCTCATTTGTGCCCAAATTAATCCAAGACCAAAAGGACAGAAACCGCCACTACTCCGAAACGCACCTGCAGATGGTCCATGGTCAACATTACAAATCGACTACATTGGACCGTTATCATCAGGTAAAAATGGTCTCAGGTATGCATTGGTTGTAGTAGATGTTTTTTCTAAATGGGTTGAAATTTTACCTGTCAGGAAAGATGATGCGTTGTCTACAGCTAGAGCATTAGTTAATCATGTCTTTTGTACTTGGGGGATCCCAAGAATGATCACCTCTGATCGAGGAAGTCACTTTACAGGAAAAATCATGCAAGCAGTTTGTAGTATTCTAGGGGTACAACAACAGTTCCATGTACCTTACCATCCACAGTCTGCTGGTATTGTGGAAAGGATGAATAGAACAATAAAATCCAGAATTGTCAAGATGTTATTGGACAAAGGTAACACTTGGGTTGATGCCGTACCTTTTGTACTGTTGAGTGTGAGAGGAACAACTTCTTCCACAACTCAATTTACTCCTTTTGAACTAATGACAGGAAGAAAAATGCCATTGATTTTTCCACATGAACCGTTTTTGTCTACACCTCAAAAAGATGCTGTTGCAAGGTCCAAATGGTTGCAATTGTTACAGGAGAACTTGAAAACGATTCTTCCACATGCTGCATCAAGAATGCAGAGAATGGAGCCACCATACGAATCCAAATTCAAGAAAGGGGCTCTAGTGATGATTAAAACTTTCAGGAAGAGTGGACCTTGGGAAAGTAACTGGGAAGGTCCCTTTGAGATCATTGAAACCATGGGACAAGTTATGATTCTTGTGCAACCAGCATCTAATGTGGTTAAAAATACCCGCAGACAACAAAAAGTGTGGGTACATGTCGATCAATGCAAATTGTATGTTACAAAATAATGATACTGCATTTCTTTTAGGAAGAAATGGATTCCAATAAGAACTGGAATAGGAAACATCGTGGCCTTGATGGAAGGGATTCAACACCAATCCTTCGGGAGAAGAGGACATTTCCCAGGAAAAGCTTTTACCTGATGGGAATCACATTTCTGCTACTTGGTACTATTTCAACTGTGATCTACGCAGAAGATATTTTACATCAAGGAACAAATACTAGTGAAGTGAATGAACCTTTCAAAAGAACTTTACATTCACGGAAACCAAGAGGATCTGAGCTACAGAACCTAAAAGATGAAGAAAGTCATTTATCATTCATGTTTCCATAATCATACCTCATGTCATGCCAGAGTTGAGAATGTACACACGATACATGACTTGGTGACACCAGTAAGCGCTAATAAGATTTGTTTCAAGTTATGTCAGAAAAAGAAGTTGTTTCTGCATTCTTTTCATCTTGTGTACATCCTGAAAATCTGACAATAGGTTTATATTGCATTGAAGAAAATGTGAAAACTCTCACAAAGAAGGAAGGAAGCATTAATATTACGTCAATAAGCTCAAGAAATCTGAAAATCCTTCCGATACAGTTCAATTTGTCCCAAAAAATAATTTTCCTTGGAATAGGTGGACAAATGAGATAAAGAAAGACAAAGGTTTGTTAAATTTGTTAACAAAACAATTAAAAGAAGCTGAAATTGTATTTAGACATTAGCAAGGTAATTTAAATGATATTGAACATGAATGGACGAGTATGTCAGGCTCATCTTGGTGGAGAAATTTAGGAAAATCAGTAACTAGTTGGTCACAGTCTTCAGCGAAAATGGCAGCAGGAAATGTGTTATCTAATCCGATTGTGATTATATTCATTATAGTTTTGCTGTGTATCATATATCAAATAGTTATCATGTGTAAAATTAATAGAATTTATAAGAAGATAAAGACAGAAATGAAAAAGGAAGATGACATTTTAAGAGCTGTTAAAACGGAAAAATGTAACTCTCTGATTCAAATTTATTTTCGTTTGGAAATTCTGATGATTTTCAAAACAGATGTTGATACAAGGTTTTCAGAATAAAGAACGAATGTGATACGAATGGTGAAAGAATGAGTTTAGGATTGATTATGATATTTCTTAAATCATAATCAGGGGGGACTGTAAAATATTAGTATTTCAATAATAAAATATAGATCATTGAACATATACATATTCTGGTTAGTGAATGAATGAGTTAATTCTGAGGATGCTGGTAGAGACATCTGTTCCCTGGTTGTCAGGATTATAAGTCTCTTGTCATAACTGTCAATTTGTGACTATTTGGAGGATAGTAAATAGTTCCAAAGGTCATAGGCCATAGGCTTAAGTTTTTCAAAATAAGGTATCATATAAATAACTAATGCATATTCCATAAGTTACTAGTAAGTTACTAATGTTCTTCTAATATGGTAGAAGAACGAACTTAGCAGTAAATCACCATTTGTGGTTAGTAGACATGAGAAAATAGAAACCAATGTAAGTCTATGGGTTGAAATAGAATATAAACCGGTCCGACTCCTGTTCAGTCAGATCTCTCATACCTTGAGAATCTCCAACACGGACCACATCATGCCTCAAGACCATATGTAAGAACCATTGAATGTTTGTTTTATTTTGTGTGCTATGAACTTACTTTTCTTCATTTTTGTAATCACTTTTTCTGAATGAACATTAAACAAGTTTTGTTTTGTTTTATCCATACAAGTCAATATTCTACTTTTTATCCTCACCGTGCTCTTACTTAAAGAAGTGAGAAGGGTTATTTTTTTTTATAACAGTGTTGCAGATGAACAAGTCAAATTGCCATAGGAAGGGGTCATGTAGCACTATGCAGGGACGCCAGCTTACTCACCGCCCCCGCACACAGTGTGATTCCTGGCGTGCTCCTGCCTCCTTCCTCCTCTGTGCATACCGCACTGTGTCCCGCCGACCTGCCTAGGGTGCATGTGCACTCTACTATTCTTAAAGGGGTAGTGTGCACATGGTAAATGCTCCTAGCAACAGCTAGGAGGCATTTAGTTAAATGTGTGTTCATATGCAACGTGTCTTCCAACTAATAGCTTGAAGACATCTTGTATAAAAGGCACTCTCCTCAATAAGGAGGTGCTTGAGCAACCCCTATAGTTCTGTGTTAGGTGGTTGGTGTGTATGCAAGAAGATGAGCCGAGACAGGGTCAGCGGTTTCCAGTGCCCTTTAAAGACGGAAGTATCAGGACTGTCACCACTGTTGCCGGGGGAGGTTTTTCCTGGGAGGGGACATGGGAATATAAAGAGGAACGGGTCAGACTTGGCCGGAAAACGACAGGAGGTTGACTCCCCCTCCGCTGTTCCGGCTGACAACTCCACGCCATTCATCCCTCAGCATACTGACTCTAAGATTGACTGTGAGGCTACCGAGTTACAGCCTGACCCTGTTTTCCTGGACAGCTCTGTCCTGCCTGCAGTTGCAGATAAGTTTACCAGCTCCGTTACTAGAGACTTCTCCGGAAGACCGCCCGCTGCCGCGGACTGTGAGCGTGCCCACGGTTCTTGTCTGACGTCATTCCTGAGGAATCTACACAAAGGACAGTTTCCATGTTCCAGCGCACTCAAGCCAAGCCAAACCGGATACATCAGCACCGTCGGGAAACAGTGCTTCTCATTCCCCTGTAATTGAGCTAGAGACTTTGTTCATGATCTGCGATGCCATCGGGAGATTTTCCAGCCTTCCTCCTGCAAGCGATAAGTGACCTTGATTTGTATATCTTCCTCTCGTGCATTGTGGTTGTGCATGATTCGCGTCATTGCTGTTACTGGTCTTGTCTCCCTGCGTGGAGTATTTCTTGTTCAATTGCCTGTTCAGTAAATGCTGTTAACCCCTTCTCTGTCTCCGGCTCTCCACTGCATCCAACGAACCTTTCTCCTTTATGTTTTGGCATAGTAGGCAGGATGCAGTCTGATAGCACGGAGGCGGTAGAATAGGCAGCTGGGCCCAGAACCAGTATCTCTCTGGGGAACATGCTGAGTAAGTTGCCGACATTTACAGGGTCTAATACCATGTTGTGGAGTTGGACGGAACGTATGAGGGGCATGATGAGAATGCACCCTATGACCCCCGCACTCGAGGCAGAGGTGGCCATTATGGGTTTGGATGGGGAGGTTCGAGACTCTGTGATGCTGAGTACCCCCTGAGACCGTGATATGTTTACTAAAGGGCTTCAAATCCTGGGGGCGACCCATGGGGACCCCACTGATGTAGGAGAACTTAGGACTCACCTGTTAAGTCGTATGCAAAGAGAGGGGGAGACGGTTATGCAATATATGCCTGTACTGTACGGGATTCATACCCTCTGCCTCGGATTAAGGAATCTCTGTCCGCGTTGGAAAGGCCAAACTCTTCTCGACGCTGGATCTCGTCAGTGGCTACTGGCAAGTGCCCATGTCAGAAAAGGATCGGGCAAAAACGGCCTTTATACTTCCCATGGGCCTCTTTGAATTCAACAGGATGCCGTTCGGCCTGCCCAATGCCCCGGTACGTTCCAACGACTGATGGAGAGGTGTCTAGGTGATTTGAACTTTGAGACCACACTCATCTATCTTGATCTGCCTCGTTTTAAGATCATCTGCGGAGACTAGAGCAAGTGTTGAACTGTTTACAAAAGTATGGGCTAAAAGTGAAACCCCAAAAATGTCACTTGTTCCGGATCCAGATCGAGTACCTAGGTCATGTCATTTCCGTCGAAGGGGTGAAGCCGTCACAGAAAAAAATTGTGGTGATCCGAGATTAGCTGACCCTGGAGAATGTAAAAGATGTCCGGGCATTCCTGGGATTGACGTGGTACTACCGTCGCTTTGTGGAGAATTTTGCCCGGGTGGTGCAACCATTACTCGAACTCCTAAAAGGGGTACCCCTGAATGCCAAGGGTCAATCCATCCGTTGGGAGGAGCGGCAAGAGAAGGCGTTTTGTGACTTAAAGAAGGTGCTGACCGAAGCTCCGGTACTGGCTTATGCGGACTTCTCTATACCGTTCATTCTCCACACTAACGGCAGCTTGCACAGACTTGGGGCTGTATTACCACAGGTGCAGGACATGAGAGAAAGGGTGATTGCCTATGCTAGTCAGTCCCTTTACGATTCCGAACGCAACCTGGATAACTACAGTTCCTTCAAACTGGAGTTGCTGGCGTTGGTGTGGGCTATGACGGAGAGATTCACAGAATACCTGTCCGGCTTGGAGTTGCTGGTGTGCACCGATAACAACCCAATAGCACATGGAGAATTCTAAGTTAAGCCTTGGAACAATGCTGGGTGGCCCGGATGGCGAAGTTTCGATACAGAATCACTTATAAAAGGGGGCGGAGAACACCCATGCTGACGCCCTATCCAGAGCAAGACATGCACCGCCAGGAAAGAGTAAAGATGAGATGCTGGAGGAAGAGGAGGCTCTCCGGTTACGAAAGACCACTGGGAAGGTGGCAGCCACGCTGGACCAAATACTGACCCCCCATCATGAAGGAGTGTTGGGAAGATCTCGGGATGAGTGGGTTCAGTTGCAGCAGGAAGATCGTGAACTTGTTTTGTTCAGACAATGGGTGATATTGAAAAAGCTGCCTAGTCAGGAACAGCGGAGTGCTCTGACTCCAGAAGCATTGAAGATGCTCTGGCAGTGGGAGCTCCTTCAGATGAGAAATGGGCTGTTATATCAGAAGGTTCAACTACAGAGGGAACTTGGGGCTTCCTGGCAAGTAGTGATTCCAGAGACGGTGCTGTCTACTGTGGCCACTGAAGCTCATGAAAAAGGGCTCACTTCGGTCTTGAAAAACTTTCCAGTGGCTACAGCGGTTTGTTTACCACCCACGGCTAAGAGCAGCGGTCGAGGAGGCTTGTAGACTCTGTCGGGCCTGTGAGTTGGCCAAGTCCCTGGAACAAAGAGCTCCTACTCAGATGAGTCACCTCAGTCCCCCTGGAACTGTTGACCATCGACTATTTGACCATCGGCCGGCCCACCAAGGATACGACCACTGTCTAGTAATGGTAGATCATTTCACAAAGTTTGCGGTGGCGACGCCCACCTGGGTCCGCTGCATACGCCATCTGTAAACATTTCATTCAAGTATATGGATGCCTGCAGCGGATCCATTCGGATCAGGGAGCTTGTTTCTTAGTAATGGATGAATTACAGCGGATCTATAAGTTCGACAGGTAACCTACACCGTAGCATTCACAGGGAAACGGGCCTGTGAGCAATTTAACCATACACTAATTCAGATGTTAAGGACCTTGGAAGATGGTAGGAAGGCTAGGTGGCCACAGTATGTCTCTGAACTCGTGTGGATCTACAACAATCGAGTCCATCAAACCACCAGTTACACACCTTACTCCTGGTTTTTCGGCCGAACAGGGAAAGAAGTCACAGAACTGGAGCTGGATCCAGGAGAGGACTACCCACGGATGAGGGTGTCTATCTGAGTCCGAGAACATCGCCACCGTCTACAGACCTTGCATCGTCTGGTTCAGACACGGCTCCGGGAACTGGAGCACCCTGAGAAGCTTCCTCTGCGGGGGACAGATCTTCAGGTTGGCGATTGAGTGTTGGTGCGGTAGAAATGTCCACGTGACAAGCTGGAGAATCGGTGGGAGAGCAGGCCATACAGAGTGAAGCATTGGGTCGGTACAGAAGGGCCCGCATACGAGATCTATCCAGAAGGGGAAGAGAATACGCCCACCTGAGTTGTCCACAGAAATATGCTCTGGTCATGCCTCTCCGAGGACCCCATGCAAAGGGAAGAAACCCCTTAGGTTCCCGAAGAAGTGCCTCCCGTGGCCGTGGAAGAAATGAAGAGGAAGAAATGAAGAGGAAGAAAGTTCCAAACAGCCATCTCGAAATTCGTCTGTTGATCAGGGCCCTGAGACCCCGGAAGAAAACATCACAGCAGGGACAGTTCCAACTTTGACTCCGCTGGAAGACTCCACTTTTCCTTCCAATCTACATCGCTCCGAACGCACAACGGCTAGACAACCCCCCAATCGTTACAATCAGGATCAGTTTATTTGGCGGCAAACCGCTAAAACAGTCAAAAAATTCTCTAACAATACTCAGGATGCCTCGCCTGTGGAATGGCGAGTGAAAAGAGAGGGGAGGTGTAAGAAGATGAGTCAAGACAGAGTCAGCGGTTTCCGGTGCCCTTTAAGGACGGAACCATCGGGACTGTCACCACTGTTGCCGGGGGAGGTTTTTCCTGGGGGGGGGAAGGTCCTTCACGCTGGACAGCAGGGGGCGCGGGGAATATAAAGAGGACTGAGCGCAGGAACGGGTCAGACTTGGTGGGAAAATGACAGGAGGTTGACTCCCCCTCCGCTGTTCTGGCTGACAACTCCACGCCATTCATCCCTCAGCATACTGACTCTAAGATTGACTATGATGCTACGGAGTTACAGCCTGACCTTGTTTTCCTGGACAGCTCTGTCCTGCCTGCAGTTGCAGATAAGTTTACCCGCTCCGTTACTAGAGACTACTCCGGAAGACCGCCCGCTGCTGCAGACTGTGAGCGTGCCCACGGTTCTTGTCTGACGTCATTCCTGAGGAATCTACACAAAGGACAGTTTCCACGTTCCAGCGCACTCAAGCCAAGCCAAACCGGATACATCAGCACCGTCGGGAAACAGTGCTTCTCGTTCCTCTGTAATAGAGCTAGAGACTTTGTTCACGATCTACGACGCCGTCGGGAGATTTTCCAGCCTTCCCCTGCAAGAACTGCAAGTGATAAGTGACCTTGATTTGTATATCTTCCTCTCGTGCATTGTGTTTGTGCGTGATTCCTGTCATTGCTGTTACTGGTCTTGTCTCCCTGCGTGGAGTATTTCTTGTTCAATTGCCTGTTCAGTAAATGCTGTTAACCCCTTCTCTGTCTCCGGCTCTCCACTGCATCCAATGAACCTTTCTCTTTAACATGTATGCGACTGAATTTTGCCAGGTCCCCCGTCCCTAGTCTGATATGGTATCCTGCGTCCCATAAGTCCACTATAATTGGTGCTATTTTCCTGTGATCGCTTCAGCAGTGCCTGTATCCTGAAACTGCATCCGGGTACTGGTGCTCTGTGGCCACATTAGTGGTACCTGTCTGCCACCCTGGAGGCTGAATATGCAGACCAGCACTCTGAAGTTGTCCCTGTGGCCATCCTGTATGCACAGTTAGAACCTGCCCCAGTAGGCGTCCTGTCGGCACGATCTGAACTTGTCCTAAGTGGTCGTCCTGCTCTATTGTGAATCTGAAGTAATGTCTCTTCCCTTTGGGGTCATCAGTTACTGCCAGATGCCACCCTGGAGTGGGACCTGGCAGCTACCTGCTGTACAAGTCTGACCTCACCACTAAAGGCTCCAGCGAACACCAGGAAGGGGACAAGGGTGGGACACATTATATCAGGAAGAGAACCAGGATGGGACACATTATACCAGGAAGGGGACCAGGATGGGGCGCATTATCCAAGGAATGAGACAGGATGGAGTGCATTATCCAAGGAACAGGACCAGATGAGAAACATTATACCAGGACGGGGCACATTCTAATCAATTAAGGAAACTAGAATGGGAGATGCCTAACCAAAAAGAAGGCTTGTTGGTTGACATTATCCATGGAAGAGGCTCAGGAAGGTGGACATTATTACTGGAAAGGGGCATAGGATGGAGGACATTATACCTGGAACCAGGATGAGGAACATCATTATATGGGGGTGAAAATATGTCTTTATAATATCTAAAATGTTACAAGGGCCCATATATCTGACCAACATGCAGGCAAGGGTCCAGGTTTAATTTTACTTGATAGCATTCTCTCCCACCCCGATTCATTATGCGACCCCGATAACATCCTCTTCAACCCCCTAATTAATTATGACTTTATCAGGAACTTATAAAGAATCTGTGTGGGGGTAGACACAGGACAGGGACTAAGTCTATGTGCGTACACTCAGGATTTGTGGCAGTAAAATTCTGCTGTAAATCTTGATGTGTTGGCAGGTAAAACGCTGCATAAAATACGTGTTTCTACCATTGTTTTTACATGCATTTTTGTTGCATATTTTCACCACTCATTTTTTACTTCATACATCCATGGTTGTACAACAAATCCAGGTAGATGGCTAAAATACAATGTCCTCAATACACAAGATCCATTTCCCAAAGCTGATAGTCCCACTGCCCAGGCATCAGGAGATACTGTCTCCCAAGTTTTGGCTGGCCCACAGATTTTGTATCTCCCGCCAGTATAGTCTGTAGTCACAGTCCAGACTCCTCCAAATGACAAATATCACAACCTACATCCATGTATCCAGAATCAAAATCCTTACAAAAATCTGTTAAATCCAGATGACAGATCCCTCAAACGTAGCAGGAGGATCCAGCCCAGCAGGCAACCGATCTCCAAGACTCCATAGACCATCCGTCCAAGCTTAGATCCTCTCCCTTCAAAGTCACTCCAACAACTGCCTGATTCAGCCCATGTGTATTTTTCTCCCTTCCCCTTAAACATTTTCCTTTAGCTCACAGAATGAAGCATATTCCATCACCTGTGCTTGCATGTGAGACCCCTGTGGTGACGGCTCCCCTGGGTCTACTATCTCCATCCACACAATTGGCCTAGGGCTGGTAGAACAATGGATTGAGACCTTGAGATACAGAGGGGATTGACAGGATGATTGCTTTACATTTACCTTTAGCAATCGCCTGTCTGGCCTTCAGTATACATAAAGGTACTGCCACAATAAACGTTCCCGCTAACGATCACGATAACGACGCATACTAATGCGATCGTTTTTGTGATCGTTTTAATGTCGCTAGTAGCTGCCAAAATGGACGATCTCGTTAACGACGCATAAGCGGTTAGCGATCTCCTTAACGACTTTAGCGGTCATTGCGATGTAAAAAACAGCGCACATCGTTCAAAAAAGGTGCCAGACACAGCGATATAGCGCTCACCAGCGGGACGCCAACGATCAAAATACGGTCCAGAACTCTAGTGAATGATCAGCGAGATCACAGCAGGGGCCACGTCGTTGCTACATGCCACACACAACAACGTCACTAAGGAGATCGCTAAATAGTGACTTTTTTAGCGATCTCGTTAGCGTTCTTGTTTAGTGTGGCATACCCTTAAGATTCAGCCTGCTCCTCTTCCTTAGGGTGAGTTTCCACGATCAGGAACGCGCAGCGCCAAACACGCAGCGTCCAGATGTTACAGCATAGTGGAGGGGATTTCAAGAAATCCCGTCTCCACTATGCGTAACAACACGCAGGCGGCAGACCTGCGTAAACCGGACATGCGGCGCATCTTTTCAGACCGCAGCATGTCCTAGCGTGTTGCGGGGACGCTGCGTCGCCGCAACGGAATTTAACACAGGGCTATGTAGCCCTGCGTTCTTTCCGGAGGTGTCCTGAACACCTCCGGAAAGATTGCGCGTCAGAAAGGGGGCGGGGCTTTGGGCGGAGGGAATTTCCGCTCCGTCCAAAGCGCTGTGTTTCCTGATGGTGGAAACACAGCCTGACTGTCACTGCATGGAAACATTGATTCCTGAGGATGAACTGATGAGCAAAAAATCTCTAATAAAATACAACAATAACGACGCAACCAGTGCTCCATGCTGAGAAAAGTCTTTGAGTCCATTCGTCCTATAGTCTCAAGTAAGTGGCCATCTCCTTCCAGGGTGAAATACGCTGCAAGAATTGACATTACATTGGCAGATCATCTGATATAAGTCTGACGTGGCATAGAAAATCTTGTAACTAAAATGGAAACATAAGGCAACTGTATCACCTGTGGAGCGTCTTTTTGAGTTCATGGATCCTTGAACCTAAGTGCAGTGCAACTCCAGTGTGTACTGCTTGAATATTATGCAGATTTTAGTCTGCTGTAAATTTGCAAGGAAAAATAAGCAACGTGTGCGTGAGACTTCAAGGATCTCATTTACTTGCTTGTACTGTAAAACGCATATTTCCTCAAATCTGTGAGGAAAAAGAAGCAAAAATGCAGAGTCGGCACATAGTCTTCAAATCATAGAATGGTAGAGTTGGAAGGGACCTCCTGGGTCATCTGGTCCAACCCCCTGCTCAAAGCAGGATTCACTAAATCATCCCAGACAGATGTATGTCCAGCCTCTGTTTGAAGACTTCCATTGAAGGAGAACTCACCAGCCTGTTCCACTCATTGATCACTCTGTCAAAAAGTTTTTTCTAATATCTAATCTGTGTCTCCTCCCATTCAGTTTCATCCCATTGCTTCTAGTCTTTCCTTGTGCAAATGAGAATAAAGACAATCCTTCTACAATGTGACAGCCCTTGAGATATTTGTATACAGCTATTAAGTCACCTCTCAGTCTTCTTTTTTCCAAGCTAAACATTCCCAAATCCTGTAACCGTTCCTCATAGGACATGGTTTGCAGACCGAACACCATTCTGGTCGCTCTTCTCTGAACTTGCTCCAGTTTGTTGATGTCTTTTTTAAAATGTGGTGCCCAAAACTGGACACAGTATTCCAGATGAGGTCTGACCTAAGAGGAGGGCAATAATGACCTCACGTGATCTAGACTGTATGCTTGTTAATACATCCCAGAATTGTATTTGCCTTTTTTGCTGCTGCATCACACTGTTGACTCATGTTCAGTCTGTGATCTATTAGTATACCCAAGTCTTTTTCACATGTGCTGTTGCTTAGCCTTATTCCTCCCATTCTGTATATGCTTTTTTCATTTTTATTTCCCAGATGAAGTACTTTGCATTTTTCCCTGCAAAGTACTTCATCTGGGAAATAAAAATGAATTGGGGAGAGTCAGAGCAACTGATCAATTTATATTTATTGGGTGTGGAGACTATAGTAAATGGGGGCACAGTGCTGCCTAATCACTTTATATGTTGATTGGTGTATGGTTAATATATATCAATGGAGGGGTACATATACAATATACAGTGGGTACGGAAAGTATTCAGACCCCTTTACATTTTTCACTCTTTGTTTCATTGCAGCCATTTGGTAAATTAAAAAAAGTTCATTTATTCGGACTACCATGACAGCACCACGAGAGAGGGGATCCGCCCTTCAGGAACAGGAAACGTACAGATACAAAAAGGGCGGCTCCCTCACACGCATCAGTTGGTTTCCTGTTCCTGGAGACGAGATCTTACAGATGAATGAAGACATCCCAGGCCCGGCTGGTCGGCTCAAGTAGCAGGGGGGCTCCTACCTCGGCCGTGCGGTGATCCTGAGGCGCCACGGTGCTCCTGGCTGGTCAGCACGGCTGTGATGGACAGCAGGGCGCAGGGTATGGAGGATCACTGCCTCCGAAGATAGTAACGCCGGGGTAAGTATACCCCCAGCCTCCCTGAAACAATCTCACGGTCCTGGCGGCGCTGCTATGTGTGGTGTTCCCTCTCCTCGGTAACCTCTGGGGTGCTCCCCGGGGGTGAGCACCGGGGGGGCCTGTATTGTCTCCTGTGTCTACTGTGCTGCCGGTGCTGTGCGCGGTACGGTGAGCGCCGGTCCCCGCTGTCAGTAACTTACCGCTGTATTGCAGCGGCACCCGGAGTCTCGGTGCTGGCATGGTTTTTCCCCCTCTGAGTGCTGCGATGCTGGGAGGTGCCATCTTGGCACCGTGTGACGTCTGGGGCGGAGCCGGCGGTCACTTCCTGGTCACAAGCGTCGACGGTGCTACTGAGCATGTGCGGACTCCCAAAAGATGGCGGCCGCCATCCTGGGAGACAGGAGTCCCCTGTATACAGCAGACGGTAAGGTCTCAGGCAAGGGGAAGGGGGAGTAGCTCTAGCAAAAAGCAGTCTAGACTTCCCCCATTTTCCTCAGATGGCGGAGGAGACACCCAACTTTACCCTAAATCTGAAGGACCTCATCAGGTCCGAAGTAAGGGATTCCTAAGATCAATGACACCTGCAGGAGGTCCCAAGCAGAAAGATATTCCAGAATCAGACTCATCAGTAGACTGGAGGAGAGATGAGGAATCCCCTGAACCATCCGTATTGGCTTCCTCGTCGGACGAGGACTCCAGCCGCGTCTGTCTGCCCTAGACCGTGTGGACAAACTAGTGATAACGGTCAGGGGTACGATGGGGATAGCGGAGGCCAAACCAGAAATGTCAGTAGAGGATATGATGTTCAAGGATTTGGATCAAAGAAAGCGAAGGGCCTTTCCCTTGAATAAGAAAATCCGGGATCTAATCCTCCACGAATGGAGGAAACTGGAAAAGAAAGGCTCCCTACCACCAGCCCTTAAACAAGATATCCCTTTCAATGAGCCAGATACTAGTGTTTGGGATAAAGCGCCCAAGTTAGTTGCCGAAGTTGCCAAAGCTTTGAAAAAATCTGCCTTACCCTTCGAGGATATGGGGGCCCTTAAGGATCCCCTGGATAGGAAAGCGGACATCTTTCTTAAAGGAACCTGGGAGATGGCGGCAGGTTCCTTATGGCCAGCAGTGGCATCAACGTGTTTGGCCAGTCTGTGATTTTCTAGCTGGACCAACTAGAGAATCAGCTTAAAGAGGGGGTTCCCCGAGACTCAATCTTAGGTGCCCTATCAACAATACAGGGGGCTGCAGCTTTTCTCTCAGATGCCTCAATAGATTCTGTCAGAATGGCAGCTAGGCAGCGGGCCTCTACAACGCGGCCCGCAGGGCACTGTGGCTTAAATGCTGGCTGAGCAACATACAAACGAAGTCCAAACTGTGCGCCATACCCTGTGAAGGAGAATATCTATTTGGGCCTGTCCTAGATGAGCTGTTGGAAAAAGCAAGTGACGAGAAAAATAAATTTCCCAGCTTAGCGTCCTCATCATATCAACGGCCGTTTAATAGGAGGAAGTTTGGTCAGAGAAGGCCGACTAGAGACCGTCCCAAATGGGAAGACAGGAAGAAGAAAGGTACGGGGTTCTTGTCGGACGTTCTTCTGGAGAACGGAAAAGACCCCGTCAATGACTAGCAACCCATGTAGGGGGTAGACTGTCAGCGCATTATCTATCCTGGGCCAAGATCACCAACAGCAGTTGGGTGCGAGGGGTTATTTTAGCAGGTCTGAAGCTGGACTTCAGTTCAGCCCCTGGGGATAAATTTAGGATAACTCCTATACGCTCCTCTCAAAATCAACAATTGGCCCTAGAAACGGAGATAACAGATTTGTGCCGCAAAAAAGTTATATTACCGGTACCAGTGTTAGAGGAGGGTAAAGGGTTTTACTCTACCTTATTTCTGGTAAAGAAGCCAGATAATTCTTATCAAACCATCATTAATCTGCGGGGTCTGAATAAATTTCTGGTAGCTCGACCCTTTAAAATGGAGACTGTTGGCTCAGCAATAAAGTTATTGTTTCAAAACTGTTTCATGGTGGTTTTAGATTTAAAAGACGCGTACTACCATGTACCTATTTTTGTGGATCACCAACGGTTTTTGAGGGTGGCGGTTTCCATGAATGGGGTAATCCATCACTTTCATATAAAGCTTTACCCTTTGAGCTCTCAATGGCCCCTCGGGTATTCACAAAGTTGGTTTCTGAAGTAATGGCCCATCTAAGAGAGTATGACATCTTGAGTGTACCATATTTAGACGACTTCTTGATCATTGGAACCTCTGCCAACGATTGCAGGTCTCAATTGGAAAAGTCTATAACCATCCTAGAACACTTAGGCTGGTTGATAAATCGGGAAAAATCCCGTTTACAATCCTTGAGGGTCCAGCAATTCCTTGGGATTATCTTAGACTCAGAGGTTCAAGAATGTCGTCTGCCAACTAACAAGGTTGTCCAAATTCGACAGGTGTTTCGAGCAGTGAATAGGCCAACTATGACTCTCAGACATGCCATGTCCCTTTTAGGCTCCTTAAAAGCTTGCATTCCAGCTGTCAAATGGGCCCAGCTCCACACCAGAACTCTTCAGAGGGATATCCTGGATAATGAAAGGATCCTGGACTCATTAGATAGGAAATGACTTTACGCCCTTCTACCGTAAAATCCTTAAGTTGGTGGTTCAGCAAACTTATCAATCGGGGTTCCCTGGGAAAATCACATATCCCGAGTCGTAACCACAGACGCCAGCCCCTTGGTTGGGGGGCCTGTATAGGGGAGATCATGGTCCAGGGGCAGTGGGATCCCTTGATAGAGAGTTCCTCTAACTTTAAGGAACTTTCCACTGTAGAGCTGTTGATTAAAGAACTTTTATATACCTGCAGGGTCAACACGTCAGGATTCTCTCAGACAACCAGGTGACAGTAGCATATATCAATGTCACGTTACTGGTGATACAGGACTGGAAGTCAGTGGCCGGAGCAGAAGTGTGCAGATGAGCGGACCAAGGAAGGACTTCTGGAAGTGCCGTATATGGCAGTGGTGGTTCACTATGTCGGCAGATGCCGGAGCCTGCCCGAGCACGGGCCGGCCGAGATCACACACAAGCACCAAGTCCGTTTAGGTGAATAGAGTTGGAGGTAGGAACAGCAGGGTTTCCACAAGAGACAGGAAGATGCCAGCAGAACACCTTCCAGATCAGGAGCTCAGATAATGCTTCACTCAGTTAGACTGAGCACCACAATATACTCAGCAACAGGAATCTGCACAGGGCCAGGTATATATAGCAGGTCCAATCAGTCTTAATCAGGATGAGAACAATCAGCAGGGCAGGTGATGATCTCTATCCAATCAGTCTCAATCAGGGAGGGAATAATCAGCAGGGCAGGTGATGATCTCTATCCCAGACGAAGTTCATATGGTTTCAAGCTGAAGTTATTCAAGTTCCGAAATAGCTCCACAGCAAGGGAACAGACCAGCAAGCCATGGCTCACAGACTCAAATCCCAACAATCAACCACCAAGGTGGAACACGGTCCGAGACCCTGATGAGAGTGGTGGAACGCATTTTCCAAACAGCAGAGAGACATTTTCTATCCCTGACGGCACTACATATATGAGGAAAGGACAACACCACAGCAGACTTTCTAAGCCGCAACATGCTAAGACAGGGAGAGTGGTGCCTAAATACAACTATTTTCACCCAGATCGTCAGACTATGGGGTCAACCAGAGGTGGACCTCTTTGCTACCAGACAAAACAGGAAGGTGGAGCGGTTCTGTTCACTAAATCCGACAGAAGGACCTCTCGTGGTGGACGCTCTCCTAACAAAATGGAACTTCGGCCTCTCTTATGCCTTTCCCCCGCTAGCCCTGTTACCCTTAGTAATAAGGAAGATCAGGGAGGACAAAGCAAGAGTCATACTGATTGCCCCATTCTGGCCCAGAAGGGCCTGGTTTTCATGGCTGAGAAAAATGTCAATCTGCGACCCCTGGGTTCTTCCAGATCTTCCGGACCTTCTCTTCCAGGGCCCAGTCAATCATCCGCAAGTAGCCGGACTCCATCTGACAGCATGGAGTTTGAGGGGTCGTTACTGAAGGATAAAGGATTCTCTGACAATCTGATTAATACCCTGCTTAATAGCAGGAAGTTAGTCACAACAAAAATTTATGCTAAAACCTGGGAAAAATTTCTAGCCACTGCTATCCTCGGAGCTGAAGGGGAAATCCCTATAGGGCAGATTTTAGAATTCCTGCAGAAGGGGTTAGATCTAGGTCTAGTCACTGAAAGTACAGGTATCAGCCCTCGGTGCCCTGTTCAACTGTGAAATTGCAAGAAATTACTGGATATCCAGGTTTATCAAAGCGGCAGATAGAATGAGACCTATACACAAAACAAGGTATGCACCATGGGACTTAAACCTAGTCCTTACAGCTTTGACGGAGGCTCCGTTTGAACCTATGGTGTCCGCCACTATTAAAAATCTGTCTCTCCAGTTAGCCTTCTTGGTAGCCATCACATCTTCGCGAAGGATAGGAGATATACAATCTCTCTCTAGGGACCCTCCTTACACACAGATTATGGAAGACAGGGTAATAATTAGACCGGACCCTGCCTATTTACCCAAGGCCGCCTCTCTGTTCCATAGAACACAGGAAATAGTGCTCCCCTCCTTCCTTCCTAACCCCACTAACCAGAAAGAGGAGAAACTCCATACACTAGATGTCAGAAGGTGTTTATTACATTATCTGTCAGTCACTGATCCATGGAAGAAGGGCAGTGCTTTGTTTATATGTTTTCAGGGTGATAGGAAAGGCCTTAGAGTTTCCAAATGCACATTAGCAAGGTGGATTAGGGAGGCTATTTATCTAGCTTACTCAGCAGGTGGCGGTCCGGCTCCACAGAATCTGAGGGCGCATTCTACCCGAGCCACGGCAACCTCTTGGGCGGAAAGATCTGGAGTATCCACCGACCAGATATGTAAGGCGGCCACATGGTCTTCTCCTAACACCTTTTTTAATTATTACAGATTAAACATGGGTGCCTCCTCGGATCTCTCCCTTGGGTTAAGGGTGCTGCAGGCTGTAGTCCCTCCCTAGAATAGTGTTACATCTCTGTAATTCTCTTGTGGTGCTGTCATGGTAGTCCGAATAAAGTATTAAGTTACTTACCGGTAATGGTATTTTTCGGAAGACCATGACAGCACCCTTAGTTCCCTCCCTTGCACATGTATCAAACATTCCCTTTAATTATAAAGTCCACGTAGACTAGGTTGTTTAGAGTTCGTATATAATTTATGTCATTAACCATGGAGATCCTCTCGGCTCTGTAATCCAACTGATGCGTGTGAGGGAGCCGCCCTTTTTGTATCTGTAGGTTTCCTGTTCCTGAAGGGCGGATCCCCTCTCTCGTGATGCTGTCATGGTCTTCCGAAAAATACCGTTACCGGTAAGTAACTTAATACTTTTTTTCTCATTAATGTAAACTCTGCACCCCATCTTGACTGAAAAAAAAACAAAAATGTTGAAATTTTTGCAAATTTAATAAAAAAGAATAAATTGAAATATCACATGGTCATAAGTTTTCATACTCTTTGTTCAGACACTCCAATTAAAGTCACATGCTGTCAATTTCCTTGTGATCCTCCTTGAGATGGTTCTACTCCTTCATTGGAGTCCAGATGTCTTTAATTAAACTGATGGGACTTGATTTGTAAAGGCGCACACCTGTCTATATAAGACCTCACATGTAATGTATGTAGTACAGTTCATATAGCGTCTTGTGCTTGGGTGCGATGAAAACACAGGAGTCACAGGTTTGATATAGAAAAGTCCTGTATTACTTCATACAAGTTGGCAGAAATAGTCACACAGTTTGCAGACACAGAAACAGGAGACACAGCAGGCCAGAGTAATCCAAGCTCAGCAATCACTCTCCAATACAGATTCAGGATCTTCTTCTCTGTTACCGTAAGTCCATGCAAACGTGGGTCTTTCAAAGAGCAGGGTTCAGAGTCCACAAGTGCTTCAGAGTTCCTCAGTAGGAATAGCTGGAGTACAAGGTCCAAGGCTTACAGGAGTCAAGTCACAGGTTCACTGCAGGCTAGATTCTGAAGCACTGATTGCTCAGCTGTGGCTGCTTAAGAAGCAAAGGAGAGAATCAGGGCGGGAACATGCAAGCTGGAAACTCCATTTTGACTGAGGGCAAGATAGCTGCAGCAAGACAGAAAGTAAAATGGCTGACGAACAAACTGAGTTTCAGGAATATATACATAGAACCTTACATTACTCCCCCCTTAAGGACAACCTCCGGATGACCTCAGACCAGGCTTGTGTGGGTACCTCTGATGAAACTGACGGAGCAAGCGAGGAGCATTAACGTTATTGACCGGTTCCCATGAGTTGTCCTCCACTGGGTAGCCCTGCCATTTAATCAGATATTGTAACTGATTTCTATACAACCTGGAATCTAAAATCCTTTCCACCACAAATTCTTCCTGACCATCAACTAGCACTGGGTCAGGGCAAGGAGAGGAACGTCCAGGAAACGTATTGGGTGTCGCAGCCTTTAGTAGGGATACATGAAAGACAGGGTGGATTCTCATAGTTCTGGGCAGTTGAAGACGACAAGCAACGGCACTTATAATTTTACTGATTTTATAGGGTCCTATGTACTTATGTCCCAACTTAGACGATGGAATCCTTAACTTAAGATTTCTGGTTGACAGCCAGACCAAGTCTCCTACCTTGAAAGCTGGTGCAGGTTTACGAAATTTATCTGCTGCTTTCTTGTACCTTTCTTGAGCCGATTCCAGATTTTCCTTTAGAAGATCCATATTCTTCTGTAAAGACGTGATTCTTTCAGCCACTGCTGGTAAAGGCGTTTCTGTGGGAAATCGTGGTAGAATGTTAGGATGATAACCTAGATTAGAGTAAAAAGGAGACTGTTTAGTGGAGGCACTCTGAGAGTTGTTATACGAGAACTCAGCTAATGGAAGTAGATCCACCCAATCATCCTGTAGGTGGCAGATAAAGCAGCGGAGATACTGCTCCAGGGTTTGATTGGTTCGTTCGGTCTGTCCATTAGTCTGGGGATGAAAAGCAGAAGAAAGGTTTACTTTAATGTCCAATGCTGCACAGATATTTTGCCAAAACCTAGAAGTGAATTGCACCCCTCGATCCGAAATAACCTCATCCGGTACTCCATGTAAGCGAAACACATCTTTAATCATCAAATCTGATGTCTGTTTTGCAGTGGGTAAGCCGACACAAGGGATAAAATGAGCTGCCTTTGTTAGACGGTCAACCACCACTAGAATGGTGTTCTTCCCCTGAGAGGTTGGTAACTCCACAATGAAGTCCATAGAAATGGATCCCCACGGGCGGGACGGGGTGGGAAGAGGCTGTAACAGACCAGTTGATGAGGAGCGAGGTGTTTTGCATCTTGCACAGACCTCACATGAAGTGACATAATTCAAAACATCCTTCCTGCAAGTGGGCCACCAAAAGAAACGAGAAAGAAATTCCTGTGTCTTTAGAATTCCTCTATGCCCAGCTATCTTGGAATTGTGAATGAGTTGCAATACTCTTAATCTGACTGTTTCAGGAATATACAGACGTTGTCCCTGAATCCACACACCATTCTTAAAGACAAGACTTGCGTCCCTTGGGGGTTGTGCCAAAAAGGAATCCGCATGGTATGCTTCCTTGATGTCCTTAAGTAGGTCTTGATTATGAATTACTCCTAGGAATCTAGAGTCAGGAAGAATAGTCTTAGGAGGAGTAATTGGACGTGTCTCTGCTGAGTAAATCCTAGAGAGTGCATCAGCCTTTCCATTGCGCGATCCTGGTCTATAAGAGATGATAAAATTAAATTGGTTTAAGAAAAGATTCCAGCGAGCCTGGCGAGGAGTCAGGCACTTAGCCGACCTGATAAACTCAAGGTTACGATGGTCTGTCAGGACGACTATTTGCTGTGCAGCTCCCTGAAGAAGGTGTCTCCATTCTTTGAAGGCGGCAATAATGGCCAACAACTCTCTATTGCCCACATCGTAGTTCCTCTCAGCCGAAGACAACTGCTGGGAAAAGAAGGCACAGGGATGCAAGACATTCTTCTCACCTGTTCTCTGAGAGAGTATAGCTCCAACGGCACAGTCTGAAGCATCCACCTCTATTATGAAGGCAAGCTCGGGGTTGGGATGTACTAGGATAGGTGCAGTGGTAAATTTATCTTTTAGACGGGAAAATGCTTCCTGGGCTTGGGGAGTCCAGGAAAACCTAGACTCTTTCCGGGTAAGTTGAGTGATAGGTGACACTACCTCAGAGAAATTTCTAATGAAACGTCTATAGAAGTTGGCAAACCCGATGAAGCGCTGTACCTCCTTCACATTTCTAGGACTTGGCCAATCCTTGATGGCTTGGGTTTTGCTTCCATCCATACTAATTCCTTGTGTAGACAGTACATACCCCAGAAATTGAATTTCGGTCCTATGGAATTCACACTTTTCAAGTTTGATGTAAAGATGATTTTGTCTTAGACGTTCCAAGACCATTCTCACATGTCCATGATGTTCCTCTGTGGAGTTAGAAAAAATTAGAATATCATCCAAATAAATTACCACGAATGTATCTAGGAGATCCCTGAAGATGTCATTCACCAAGTGTTGGAAAGTGGCTGGGGCGGTACTCAGACCAAAAGGCATAACTAGATATTCAAAGTGTCCATAGCGTGACCTGAATGCAGTCTTCCATTCATCCCCAGGTCTAATACGGACTAAGTTATAGGCCCCACGAAGATCTAGTTTAGAAAAAATTTTGGCATGTCGCACTCTCTCCAATAACTCAGGGATTAAAGGCAATGGATAATGGTTTCTAATAGTAACCTTATTGAGTTCCCTATAGTCTACGCATGGTCTCAGAGATCCATCTTTCTTTTTTACAAAGAAGATGGGTGCACCTGCAGGAGATGAAGAGGGGCGTATGAAGCCCTTGGCTAGATTTTCATCTATGTAATCCTTTAAAGCCTTTAGCTCGGGCCCCGCCAGGGGGTAGATCTTACCAAAAGGTATCTCTGCTCCAGGCAATAATTCAATTGGACAATCATATGGACGGTGAGGAGGAAGCTGGTCAGCGTTCTTCTTGTCACATAAATCCACATAGTCCTGGTATACAGCTGGTAGTTCAGGGACTGACATGATTCCTTTAGGAACAGAGCAAGCTGAAACTTTTGGACTCATCTGTTTCTCTGGAAAGTGTAATTCCTTGGTCTCCCAGTTAATGGTAGGATTCTGAGCCTGCAGCCATGGTAGCCCTAGAATAATGGGAAAGTGGGGAGAAGAGATAAGCATAAAGGACAGTTTCTCTTGATGATCTTTACCCATAAGAACCCTCAAAGGCTCTGTTTCCTGATCCACTGGTCCAGAGGTCAGCAGGGAGCCATCCACAGTTTCCATCTGTACTGGAGTAGCCTTCTTCACTGAACGTATTCCCTGTTTCAGAGCAAAGGAGACATCCATAAAATTTCCACTTGCCCCTGAGTCGATCATAGCAGAGCTAGACACCCAAGCTGAGTCAACCCAGAGTTTGATGGAAAGAAAGCAATGAGAATTGTTTTTCTTACAACTCAGCTGGGACACCGCTGAGGAAACTTGAAAAATGGCAGCGTTTACACAGTCAACGTCCTCAGAGGTAACGGAGTTTAAGTCCGAGAAATCAAGATCTGTTGCTGCAGATCTCTCTGGAGCCTGAGGCTCGGACCTGACAGATCCCCTCTCGCAACACTCACAATGAATGAGTGCTGCAGTAGTCTTACGAGAACGGCTGGGGCAGTTTATAATGAAGTGCCCTGACTTACCACAATAGAAACATAGATTCTCCTTAAAACGATGTTCCTTGCGTGCATCACTAACCCGTCGTTGTAAAGAGTCTACCTGCATGGGTTCAGGTTCAGGTTCCCGTGTAATCCTACTCAAAGGTTCCTTAGCTGGAGAGGAAGGTAGGAAAAGGTTAGTACGATTGCTTTCGAACCATCTCTCTTGCCTGCGTTCAGTCAGACGAGTATCAATACGGATGCAGTAGTTAATAAAGTCACCTAACGCAGTGGGAGGGTCGGCACGAGCAAGTTCATCCTTAATCAGTGGAGATAACCCCTTTCGAAAAATAGATTTTTTGGCGGAACTGTCCCAGGTGGTATCAAGGGCCCATCTCCTGAAATCCAAGGCATATTCAGCTACCGAGTGCTTACCTTGGCGCAAAGCTAACATGGCTGCTTCAGCTGTTGCACCTCGATTGGGGTCATCAAACACCTGCCCCATGGCTGAAATAAAATCATCAAGGTGATTCAAACAATCATCCTCAGTCTCAATCAGAGGGTTTGCCCACATTAAAGCCTTGTTGGTAAGCAACATAATTATAGTAAGCACTTTAGATCGTTCAGTGGGAAATTGTGAAGCATGTGCAGAAAAAAAAAGATTGCATTGATTAATAAATCCCCTGAATTTCTCACGTTCACCGCCAAAACGAAAAGGGGGCAACTTGGGAATCCCAGCACTCGGGGCTACGGCAGGAGCCTGGACTCGCCCCTCTAGAACCTCAATCCTGGCTCGCAAATCCTGGGTAGTCTGTCCAACCACTTGCAAATTGTGATTATTGAGGTCCTGTAGATTTGTAAAACGGGTCTTTATATTCTGCAAATCTGCAAGGATATTATCAGTCACTCCGCAAAGTTCCTTTATGCGGGCCTCCATTTTCCAGATCTTTTAAGACAGGATTACTGGAAGAAGAGGAGAGAAAAAAAACAATAGTGTTCACCTGTGGCAACACTGCAGAGAGAAAAAAAAATTAAGGGAACTGCTCACCTGGAATGGTTGTGAGAAGTCACAACCACTATCATCACAGAAAGTTTCAACCAGACATCTGATATCCAGAGTTACAGCAGACACAGCCTTCCAGACCCAGCAGACACTAACGTTTTGGCTTCAGAATCTTGTAATGTATGTAGTACAGTTCATATAGCGTCTTGTGCTTGGGTGCGATGAAAACACAGGAGTCACAGGTTTGATATAGAAAAGTCCTGTATTACTTCATACAAGTTGGCAGAAATAGTCACACAGTTTGCAGACACAGAAACAGGAGACACAGCAGGCCAGAGTAATCCAAGCTCAGCAATCACTCTCCAATACAGATTCAGGATCTTCTTCTCTGTTACCGTAAGTCCATGCAAACGTGGGTCTTTCAAAGAGCAGGGTTCAGAGTCCACAAGTGCTTCAGAGTTCCTCAGTAGGAATAGCTGGAGTACAAGGTCCAAGGCTTACAGGAGTCAAGTCACAGGTTCACTGCAGGCTAGATTCTGAAGCACTGATTGCTCAGCTGTGGCTGCTTAAGAAGCAAAGGAGAGAATCATGGCGGGAACATGCAAGCTGGAAACTCCATTTTGACTGAGGGCAAGATAGCTGCAGCAAGACAGAAAGTAAAATGGCTGACGAACAAACTGAGTTTCAGGAATATATACATAGAACCTTACATCACAGCTCGCAGTGCATGTCACAACAAATGAGCATCATGAGGTCAAAGGAACTGGCCAAGGAGCTCAGAGACAGAATTGTAGCAAGGCACAGATCTGGCTACAAGTTTATAGGGCTAAGCAACAGCACATGTGAAAAAGACTTGGGCATACTAATAGATCACAGACTGAACATGAGTCAACAGTGTGATGCAGCAGCAAAAAAGGCAAATACAATTCTGGGACGTATTAACAGAAGCATACAGTCTAGATCACTTGAAGTCATTATCCCCTCTACTCCTCTTTGGTCAGACCTCATCTGGATACTATGTCCAGTTTTGGGCAGCACATTTTAAAAAATACATCAACAAACTGGAGCAAGTTCAGAGAAGAGCGACCAGAATGGTGTCCGGTCTGCAAACCATGTCCTATGAGGAACGGTTACAGGATTTGGGAATGTTTAGCTTGCAAAAAAGAAGACTGAGAGGAGACTTAATAGCTGTCTACAAATATCTGAATGGCTGTCACATTGTAGAAGGATCATCTTTATTCTCATTTGCACAAGGAAAGACTAGAAGCAATGGGATGAAACTGAATGGGAGGAGACACAAATTAGATATTAGAAAAAACTTTTTGACAGTTAGGGTGATCAATGAGTGGAACAGGCTGCCACGAGAGGTGGTGAGTTCTCCTCCAATAGAAGTCTTCAAACAGAGGCTGGACAGACATCTATCTGGAATGATTTAGTGAATCCTGCTTTGAGCAGGGGGTTGGACCAGATGACCCAGGAGGTCCCATCCAACTCTGCTCTTCTATGATTCTATGACAACAGAATTTCTGCAGTACTCAAGGTTTCTAAGAGCACAGCTGTCTCCATAATCCTGAAATTGAAGAAGTTTGGGACCACTAGAAGTCTTCCTAGACCTGGCCATCCAGCCAAACTGAGCAATCGTGGGAGAAGAGCCTTGGTGAGAGGTAAAAAAGAATCCCAAGATCATTGTGGCTGAGCTCCACAGATGCAGTAGGGAGATGGGAGAATGTTCCACAAAGTCAACTATCACTGCAGCCCTCCGACAGTCGGGTCTTTATGGCAGAGTGGCCCTACGGAAGCCTCTCCTCAGTTCCAGACATATGAAAGGCCACATAGAGTTTGCTAAAAAACACATGAAGGACTCCCAGACTATGAGAAATAAGATTCTAGGTCTGATGAGATGAAGTTAGACCTTTTTGGTGATAATTCTAAACGGTATGTGTGGAGAAAATGAGGTACTGCTCATCACCTGCCCAATACAATCCCAACAGTGAAACGTGGTGGTAGCATCATACTATGGGTTTTTTTCAGCTGCAGGGACAGGACAACTTGTTGTCATTGAAGGAAACATGAATGCGGCAAAGTACAGAGATTTCCTAGTTGAAAACCTCTTCCAGAGTGATTTGATCCTCACACTTGGCCAAAGGTTCACCTTCCAACAACACTATGACCCTTATGTCTTATTGACACCTCTCCATTACTAAGCCGGGCTTAATGTCACCTGATAACAGAAAGGTGACATTAACCCTTTGTTACCCCACTTGCAACCGATACAGGGCAAGAGGGAAGAACCCAACAAAGCTCCAAAATAGGCGCATCTAATAGCTGCGGGCTGCTGTTTTTAGATTGGGGGCATATTCATGGCCCCTTACCAGCCTGAGAATAGCAGCCTGCACCTGTTAGTTTTGCCGGGTTGGTTCAAAATATAAGGGGGACCCCATGTAGTTTTTTTTAAATTCATTGTTCCCTGCTCACGCTGTTGCCAGTAGTGCAGGGAGAATGACAGCCGCGTTCAGCACCACATGAAGGGAAAAAGCGCTTACTGTAGCGCTACTTCCCCTGCTGTCATCCTTGTGCTACTGATGCGGCACATGTAGAACACACAGACACGGATATCTCCGGTACCGTGTTTTCCGTTACCGGAAATATCTGGACGTGTGAAACGCCCTTACAGTAGGAGAATATAGCTCTTCTCCTCTATGGTAATTCTCTCATGTCTGACCTTATGTACTTGTAAAGTGTCTCCCCCAATCTGAACATGAATGTGGCTTCTCTACTTTGTGACTTATTTTTATTTACCTTACTCACTTATATTGCACCATCACATTCTGCAGCTCCGTACAAACATCATCACTGTCGCCATTGGGGCTCACAATCTAAATTCAATATCGGAATGTCTTTGGTGTATGGAAAGAAACCCAAGAAACCTCTGCACATGTTGTCCTTTGAGGATTACAAAACCCAGTACTCCAGCACTGCAAGGCTAGAATGCTAACCACTGAGCCAACCATTGATCCACTCGAGTTTAACAAGATCTGATATCAGCATAAACATCATATATTCTGAACATGAATATGGCTTTTATCTCGTATGAATTCTTTCATGTTTACCAAGGTTACTCTTAAATGCAAAACATTTCCCACATTTTGAACATGAATACGGCTTCTCTCCTGTGTGACTTCTCTGATGTGTGGTAAGATATGATTTATCTGCAAAACATTTCCCACATTTTGAACATGAATACGGCTTCTCTCCTGTGTGACCTCTCTCATGTGCAACAAGATTTGCTTTCTTTGTATAACATTTCCCACATTTTGAACATGAATACGGCTTCTCTCCTGTGTGACTTCTCTCATGGGCAACAATATTTGCTTTCTTTGTATAACATTTCCCACATTTTGAACATGAATATGGCTTCTCTCCTGTGTGACTTCTCTGATGTGTGGTAAGATATGATTTATCTGCAAAACATTTCCCACATTTTGAACATGAATATGGCTTCTCTCCTGTGTGACTTCTCTGATGTGCAATAAGATTTGCTTTCCTTGAGAAACTTTTTCCACATTCTGAGCATGAATATGGCTTCTCTCCTGTGTGAACTCTTCCATGTATAACAAGCATAGATTTTCTTCTAAAGGATTTCCCACATTCTAAACATGCAAATGGCTTTTCTCCTGTGTGAATTTTCTGATGTATGGCATGATTTGATCTGCTTGAAAAACATTTCCCACATTCTGAGCATGAATATGGCTTCTCTCCTGTGTGACTTCTCTCATGTACAGCAAGATTTTGTTTAGTTGTGAAACTTTTCCCACATTCTGAGCATGAATATGGCTTCTCACCCGTGTGAACTTTTTCATGTGCAACAAGAAGATAATTGTGTTTAAAACTTTTCCCACATTCTGAACATGAATACAACTTTTCCACTGTGTGACTTCTCTGGTGAAGAACAAATATATTAAATCTTGTAATACACTTTCCACATACTGAACATACATACGGCTTCTCTGTGTGATTTTTCTCATGTGTGACTAGATGTGATTTATGTGTAAACTGTGATGCACATTTTGAACATGAATACGGCTTCTCTCCTGTGTGACTTCTTTCATGTGTAATAAGATGTGATTTATCTGTAAAACATTTCCCACATTCTGAACATGAATACGGCTTCTCTCCTGTGTGACTTCTTCTGTGTGTAAAAAGATCTGAGTTTTTTGAAAACTGTTTTCCACATTCCCCACATTGAAATCTTGTTCTGTCTTTCAGAGCTGTACATGTGGTGACAGCCGGTGCTTGGTCAGGAGACAGTTCCTCTGGATTATCTGATGTATCTGCAATGTGTCCTGGACGTACATTAAGGGTGACGAGGTTTTCTTCTGACGAGGGATGCACAATATCTTTACCTTCCACTTTATTGTTTAGTAAAAACATGACGTTTCCTTTACAGTTCTTGTTCAGATTTTCTGTTAGAAAAAAATAATACAATCCATTTTTCATTCTTGTCAAACCACAATTTACATACATTTATAACACCTCTATTAGTCTGGATTTACGCAGGACTTGTGCGTGCTAACGTGGATTAAACATGAAAGAGCATGACTCCTTGTATATTTATATCTCTTTATAATCCACTACTGAATCTGGTCAAGAAAAGAGAAATAAAAACTGCATGAGTGAATCCAGTGCTATAAGGTTTTGTATAACACTCTGAAATGGATTTGTGTCTGCAGTGAGTGATTGCGTTACTTAAATAAACCGCCACTAAATCCTGCCTGTCCTCTGCCTACACAGATTCTCTGCACCAACTGGGCAGCACTTTCATAAATCAACATATCGAATGTTCAACCGATCAAATGTTCAACCGATCGAATCCTCAAATCGAGCCATGACACCCATCTGACCTAAGAGCAGAACAGAGATGCCCCGGCACACCGAGAAGTACAGTCCCATTCCCAGGTCCTATTAATTACATGAATCATACAGTAACTGTACTGCCCAGTGTTCAGTTACGTCTCTCCATGCTCAATGTCACATCAGTCTGGGGATGAATATTGGAAAGACACCATGATTTAATATTATCAACAATCTCAACATTTACCAAGATATTGTGAGATGAGATAAAGCAGACACCTGAGGCTGAATTCATGGCCGCCTCATGGTTTGTAAAGCCTAATGGCTGCCCAACTAAGACCACATATTATAATGTCCTGCTCCTGACCACTGCAGCCGATCACAGAGCTCCACACTCAGGAGAAAGCAGGACATCATGGCTTCCTGGCCAGAGATCATCAGACTAGAGGCATGTCCTGGAGACATGTAGTTTCATTATTTTTTACTTTTTTTTTTAAGAAAATGAAGCAAAGCCAGACAATCGTCCTAAAGGTGACTACTAGAATACTGACCCAAAAAGAGCCATTACGTGTAGAGTATAGGACAGTGGAGCTCTGACTGCTTCAGATACCAGGGACCTCAGGGGACGAGGTGTCTCCTTCAGTGCGGAGAAGTCAGGAGATCCTGCATCGTATAATAGATGTAGAAAACAACCATGGCCTCTGTTCTCAGCTCTCATTATTAGGACCCTTCCTACAACTGTAATGCAGGTGATCTGAATGCAACAGATGGATCAACAATCTACTTCTACTTTATTTGCTTAACCCCTTCACCCTGAAGCCTGTTTTCACCTTCCTGACCAGACCAATTTTTACAACTCTGACCACTGTCCTTTTATGAGGCCATAACTCTAGAACTCTCCAACGGATCCTGCTGATTTTGAGACTGTTTTCTCGTGACATATTGTACTTTATGATAGTGGTAACATTTATTAGATATGACTTGCTTTTATTTGTTAAAAAACGGAAATTTGGTGAAACTTTCGCAATTTTTAAACTTTTAATTTTTATTCCCTTAAAACAGGGAAATATGTCACACAAAACTTTGCATCAGAATGATTTTTTTTGTTAGGAAGTTATAAGGGTTAAAAAGTTGACCAGCGATTTCTTGTTTTTGCAACAAAATTTGCAAAACCATTTTTTTTAAGAACCACATCAAAATTGAAGTAACTTTGAGGGGCCAATATCAAAGAAAATACCCAAAAGTGGCACCATTTTAAAAACTGCACCCCTCAAGGTACTCAAAACCACATTCAAGAAGTTTATTAACCCTTCAGGTGCTTCACAGGAATTTTTGGAATGTGGAAGAAAAAAAAACATTTAAAGTCTATACTCGAGTATAAGCCGACCCCCCAATTTGCCACAAAAAACTGGGAAATCTTATTGACTCAAGTATAAGCCTAGGGTGGAAAATGCAGCAGCTACTGGTAAATTTCAAAAAATAAAAATAGATACCAATAAAAGTAAAATTAATTGAAACATTAGTAGGTTAAAGGTTTTTGAATATCCATATTTAATCAGGAGCCCCATATAATGCTCCATACAGTTCATTATGGCCCCATAAGATGCTCCATACAAAATACGCCCAATATAATGCTGCACAAAGGTTAATAATGGCCCCATAAGATGCTCCATAGATTATGCCCCATATAATGCTGCACAAAGGTTAATAATGGCCCCATAAGATACTCCATAGATTATGCCCCATATGCTGCTCCATAAAGGTTATGGCTCCATAAGATGCTCCATAGTATAGGCCCCATATGCTGCTGCTGCGAATAAAAAAAAAAATGACATACTCACTTCTCGTCACTGGGGCCAGGTGCCGGTGTCCTGAGCAAGCGGGGACACTGGCGCGCTATATGGGCCAGATGCCAGTGTCACTGTTGGCTCAGGCCCCGGCACTGGCGATATTCACCTGTCCCCATTCCACTGCCTCGCGCGCACTAAACACGTCATCGCGCCTTCTGACCTGAACGTCACAGCCAGAGGACAAGGAGGACAGAGAGGCACGAGTCATTGGAACGGGGACAGGTGAATATAGCATGGCTCCCCCATCCTCCCCGTCATACTCACCCCCTCCTGGCGCGTCTCTGCAGCCCCCCGCTTCTCCATGGTCTCCGGCGCTACAGCTCTTCCTTCAGCAGTCACGTGGTGTCGCTCATTAAAGTCATGAATATGCAGATACTGGCTCAACAAACCTCTTCAATAAGGACTTGTGGAACACGTTATGGATCTTAAATGTCCCTGGAAGAAGCAAACCGGATTAAGAATTTCCATGATCTTATAAGGTCCAATGAACCTTGACTTAAATTTTGGAGATGCAACCTTCATAGGGATATTTCTTGAGGACAACCAAACCAAGTCCCCCACTTTAAAACAAGGACCATCAGTCCTATGCAGGTTGGCAAACCGCTGGGCCTTCTCCTGAGAGAGAGACAACCTCTCCACTACCTGGTCCCAAACCTGCTGCATTCGTTCCACAATACAGTCAACCCCCGGACAGACGGAAGCCTCCGCCTGTCCTGAAGAAAATCGAAGGTGAAACCCAGAATTGCAGAAAAATGGAGACATCGACGTGGCAGAGCTAGCCCTATTATTAAGAGCAAACTCAGCCAAAGGCAAAAAAGAGACCCAGTCATCTTGATCTGCAGACACAAAACATCTCAGATAAGTCTCCAAGGTCTGGTTTGTTCTCTTGGTTTGTCCATTGGTCTGAGGGTGAAATGCAGAGGAGAAAGATAACTGAACACCAAGTTTAGAACAAAATGTTCTCCAAAATCTGGAAACAAACTGGACTCCTCTGTCAGACACAATGTTCTCCGGAATGCCATGTAACCGAACCATGTGCTGAAAGAACAAAGGCACTAATTCGGAGGAGGAAGGCAACTTAGGTAATGGCACAAGATGTATCATCTTGGAAAACCTATAACAGATTACCCAGATAACGGTCATTCTCTGAGAGACAGGGAAGTCAGAAATAAAATCCATAGAGATATGGGTTCATGGCCTCTTGGGCACAGGTAATGGCATTAACAAACCACTAGAGCGAGAGCAAGGCTTGGAACGAGAGCAAGTCCCACAGGAGTGCACAAAGTCCCTGACGTCATGAGACAATGTAGGCCACCAGAAGGACCGACTCACCAAGTCTCTGGTACCAAAAATACCGGGATGACCAGCCAACGCAGAACAATGTATCTCAGACATCACACTCTTCTTCCACTGGTCTGGGACAAACATTATCCCAACAGGGCAGCGTTCAGGTTTATCCTCCTGACACCCCTCCAGAGCCAGTCTCAAATTGGGCGAGATGGCGGAAAGAACTACACCCTCTTTCAAAATAACAGCAGGATCAGTTAACTCAGGAGAATCCGCAAAGAAACTCCTCGAGAGGGCATCCGCCTTAACATTCTTAGTGCCCGGAAGAAAAGAAACCACAAAATTAAACGTGTGAAAAACAAGGCCCACCTGGCCTGTCTAGGATTAAGTCGCTTGGCTGATTCAAAATAAACCAGGTTCTTATGGTCTGTGAGGACCACCACCTGATGTTTGGCTCCTTCCAGCCAATGTCTCCACTCTTCAAAGGCCCACTTCATGGCTAATAACTCCCGATTACCCACGTCATAATTAGGTTCAGGTGGAGAAAATTTTCGAGAGAAGAAGGCACAAGGGTTACTCTTAGAGGTCTCCAGATCCCTTTGGGACAAAACGGCACCTGCCCCAATCTCAGAAGCATCAACCTCCACCTGAAACGGTAGAGAAACATCAGGCTGCCGTAGAACAGGAGCAGAAATGAATCTCTGCTTAAGTTCCTGAAACGCAGAAACTGCCTCAGAAGGCCAATTCACCACATCGGAACCCTTTTTGGTCAAATCAGTCAATTGTTTAACAATACCGGAAAAATTACCAATAAAAATTGGCGAAACCCAAAAATCTATGAAGAACCTTCAATGTAGTAGGTTGAACCCAATCACAGATGGCCTGAACCTTGACAGGGTCCATTTCAATAACAGACGGAGACAAAATGAATCCCAGAAATGAAACCTTCTGTACACCAAAAAGACACTTTGATCCCTTCACATACAGTGCATTCTCTCTCAAAATCTGGAACACAGTCCGAACATGTTTCATATGAGAGACCCAGTCGTTGGAAAAAATCAAGATATCATCCAAATAAACGATCAGAAATTTATCCACAAAATCCCTGAAAATATCATTCATAAAGGATTGGAAGACGGAAGGGGCATTAGTAAGCCCAAAAGGCATCACTAGGTACTCAAAATGCCCCTCTGGGGTATTAAACGCTGCCTTTCATTCATCCCCGTGCTTAATGCAAATAAGGTTATACGCCCCCCTGAGGTCAAGCTTGGTAAACCAACTAGCACTTTTCACTCTGGAAAATTGGTCAGAAATCAAGGGTAACGGATATTGATATTTAACAGTGATTTTATTCAGGAGGCGATAGTCAATATACGGCCTCAATGAACCATCCTTTTTGGCCACAAAGAAAAAACCGGCGCCCAAGGGGTGAAGAAGATGGTCTGATATGACCCTTCTCCAAAGACTCCTTGATATAAGATCGCATAGCATGGTGTTCAGGTAAAGATAAATTAAAAAGGCGACCTTTAGGGAATTTACTACCAGGCACTAATTCAATAGCGCAATCATAGCTTACTCTCACTAAACACATCAGAAAAATCAGTCAAAAAGTCAGGAACATCCTGAGCCTGGGGAGAGGCAGAAAAAACAGGAGTGTCAGTATTAACACATTGGCAGCCCCAACTGGTCACAGACACAGATTTCCAATCCAAAACAGGATTATGAGTCTGTAACCAAGGGAAACCCAGAACAATAATGTCATGCAGATTATGCAACACCAGAAATTTGCAACTCTCCTGATGATCTGGTTCAACCCTCATTATCACCTGAGTAGAAAACTGGGGTTTATTCTTCGCCAAGGGGTAGAATCAATGCCCAGCAACGGAATAGACTTCGGCAGGGGTATCATGGGAAACCAACAACATTTGGCAAAGTCAAAATCCATCAGGTTAATAGCTGCTCCTGAATCAACAAAAGCCTGAGCCGAAAATGTGGACAGGGAGCAAATCAGGGTAACAGTCAACAGAAATTTAGTCTGAACACTACCCAAGACAACTGAGCGTGCAAAACGTCTTCCCTGTTTAGGGCAGACGGAAATAGCATGAGAAGCGTCACCACAGTAGAAACATAACCCATTGCGCTTTCGAAACTTGTGACGCTGAGCCCCAGAAGTCACTCTATCACACTGCATGGGCTCAGGAGCTGGCTCACAAGGCAACACTATCTCACGCATACCTCTACGCTCCCGCAAACGTCTGTCAATTTGAATAGCCAAAGACATAGAATCATTGAGACCAGAAGGAACAGGGAATCCCACCATAACGTCTTTTACATTTTCTGACATACCCTTCCGAAAAAGGGCTGCCAAAGCATCATCATTCCACTTGGTCAGGACTGCCCACTTTCGGAATTTCTGACAGTACAGCTCAGCGTCTTCACGACCCTGATTTAATGCCAACAAGGTTTTTTCAGCTTGATCAGTGACATTAGGTTCATCGTACAATAACCCCAGAGCCTGAAAAAATACATCAACGTCATTCAAAACAGGATCCCCAGGTGTCAGGGAAAAAGCCCAATCCTGAGGGTCGCGGTGCAGCAGAGAGATGACAATTTGAACCTGCTGTGTTGCGTTCCCTGAGGACTTAGGCTTCAAGGCAAAAAACAACTTACAGTTATTGTTGAAATTCAGAAATTTAGACCAATCCCCCCAAAATAAATCTGGTATGGGGATCCTAGGTTCCACAACCGGCAACCTAGCAAGATAGGTAGCAATGCTCTGAACCTCAGCGGAAGCCGCTCCACACGGCCAGACAACTGTGCAAACTCCATTGAGGACAAAAAAAAATTCCTCCTCAGCACCCAGAGAAAAAGAGGGATAAAATGCAACAAACAGAAAAAAAAAATTTCTGACAACTCCCTTTTTTCTTTTTACTATTTTTCCCTTCTTTGAGTACCATATAATTTTCAGCTTGGCCGGTAATACTGTTATGTTTCGGTAGCTGAGGAGAAATAGCAAAAATAGCCAAAGTAGCAATACACCAGAGAGGCTGGAAACTACTGGGTTGCAGAACCCTAAACTAACCACAACACTAGAAGTAGCCGTGGAGCGTACCTACGGTGATCCTAGACGCCTCGTCACAGCCGGAGAGATATCTACACCTAAAGACAGAAAGATGAAAGCTAACTGCCCCGTAGCAGAACCCCCAAAGAAATAGGAAGCCCCCAAACATGTAATGGCGGTTAGACAAGAAGAAAATACAAACACAGACAGAAAATAGAATGAGCAAACGCTGGGGCCCAATTCAGTCTAGATAGAAAAGTCTAGGAAAGAATTCTGACTGCAACCCAAAAAACCCTGACAAAAATACCAACACTTCTGATTAACAAGAAAACCTGAGATCACACGATATCAACCACCTAAATCAGATCTCTGGTGTAACACACAGCAATTCAGCAAATAAAAAGAGACACAGGAACAGAGCAAAAGTGCAAACACAAACTGAGCACAATTGCAGAGCCAGGCCCCAAAAGGGGACCAGGCTGAAGTCCACTGAAAGGCAGCAAACCAGCAAGGAAAATCCAACCAGAGGAAAAACAAACAGCAAATCACTTATCTGAATGATAGCAGTAATGCAAGCTGAGCTCCAACCAAGACCAGGAAGAACAATTGATTACCGGCAAGGCTGATGGGAGTTCAGGTTATATCAGACCATTCGGACCCAGCTGAAAGCCATTCAGCAATTGGTTCATTACCCTCAGCAACCACCGGAGGGAGCCTCAGCTCCGAAGTCGCCTCCAATATGTTCACAACAAAGATCTAAAATGTTACAAGGGCCCATATATCTGACCAACATGCAGGCAAGGGCCCAGGTTTAATTTTACCTGATAGCATTCTCTCCCACCCCCCTGATTCATTATGCGACCCCGATAACATCCTCTTCAACCCCCTAATTAATTATGACTTTATCAGGAACTTATAAAGAATCTGTGTGGGGGTAGACACAGGACAGGGACTAAAGGGTATGCCACACTAAACAACATCGCTAACGGGATCGCTAAAAAACGTCACTATTTAGCGATCCCGTTAGCGATGTTGTTGTGTGCGGCATCTGTCAGCGACGAGCTCCCTGCTGAGATCCTGCTGTGATCTCGCTCGTCGCTGACATCGTTCCGGACCCTATTTAGATCGTCGGCGCCCCGCAGGTAAGTATATATCGCTAAGTGTGGCACCTTTTCTTAGCGATTTAGCGGTACTCTTAGCGATATAGAAACAATCCCGCTAGCGATCGCATTAGTATGCGTCTTTATCGCTATCGCTAGCGGGATTGTTTAGTGTGGCAGTACCTTAAGTCTATGTGCGTACACTCAGGATTTGTGGCAGTAAAATTCTGCTGTAAATCTTGATGTGTTGGCAGGTAAAACGCTGCATAAAATACGTGTTTCTACCATTGTTTTTACATGCATTTTTGTTGCATATTTTCACCACTCATTTTTTACTTCATACATCCATGGTTGTACAACAAATCCAGGTAGATGGCTAAAATAAAATGTCCTCAATACACAAGATCCATTTCCCAAAGCTGATAGTCCCACTGCCCAGGCATCAGGAGATACTATCTCCCAAGTTTTGGCTGGCCCACAGATTTTGTATCTCCCGCCAGTATAGTCTGTAGTCACAGTCCAGACTCCTCCAAATGACAAATATCACAACCGACATCCATGTATCCAGAATCAAGAATCCTTACAAAAATCTGTTAAATCCAGATGACAGATCCCTCAAACGTAGCAGGAGGATCCAGCCCAGCAGGCAACCGATCTCCAAAACTCCATAGACCATCCGTCCAAGCTTGGATCCTCTCCCTTCAAAGTCACTCCAACAACTGCCTGATTCAGCCCATGTGTATTTTTCTCCCTTCCCCTTAACCCCTTAACCCCCAAGGGTGGTTTGCACATTAATGACGGGCCAATTTTTACAATTCTGACCACTGTCTCTTTATGAGGTTATAACTCTGGAACGCTTCAACGGATCTGCGCGATTCTGAGAATGTTTTCTCGTGACATATTGTACTTCACGTTACTGGTAAAATTTCTTCCATATAACTTGCGTTTATTTTTGAAAAAAACGCAAATATGGCGAAAATTTTGAAAATTTTGCAATTTTCAAACTTTGAATTTTTATTCCCTTAAAACAGAGAAATAGGTCACACAAAATAGTTAATAAATAACATTTCCCACATGTCTACTTTACATCAGCACAATTTTGGAACCAAATTTTTTTCTTAGGAAATTATAAGGGTTAAAAGTTGACCAGCGATTTCTCATTTTTACAACAAAATTTACAAAGCCATTTTTTTAGGGACCACCTCACATTTGAAGTCACTTTGAGGGGTCTATATAGCAGAAAATACCAAAAAGTGACACCATTCTAAAAACTGCACCCCTCAGGTACTCAAAACCACATTCAAGAAGTTTATTAACCCTTCAGGTGCTTCACAGGAGCTGAAGCAACGTGGAAGGAAAAAATGAATATTTTACTTTTTAGCCACAAAAATTATCTTTTACAAACTTTTTTTTTATTTTCACAAGGGTAAAAGGAGAAAATGGACAGATAAGGTTGTTATGCAATTTCTCCTGAGTACGCCAATAGCCAATATGTGGAGGAAAACCACTGTTTGGGAGCACGGCAGAGCTCGTAAGGGAAGGAGCGCCGTTTGACTTTTTCAAACTAAAATTGGCTGGAATTTAGATTGAATGCCATGTCGCGTTTGGAGAGCCCCTGATGCGCCTAAACAGTGGAAACCCCCCACAAGTGACACCATTTTGGAAACTAGACCCCCTAAGGAACTTATCTAGACCTGTTGTGAGCACTTTGAACCCCCAAGTGTTTCACAAAAGTTTATAAAGCCTGGGTCTGAAAAATAAAAAAAAACCATTTTCCACAAAAATGATTTTTTAGTCCCAAATTTTTGATTTTTCCCAAGGAAATTGGACCCCAAAAGTTGTTGTACAATTTGTTCTGAGTACGCTGATACCTCATATGTGGGGGGGGGAAACTGTTTGGGCGCACGACAGGGCTTGGAAAGGAAGTAGTAACGTTTTGGAATGCAGACGTTGATGGGGGTCATGTTCCGTTTGCAGTGCCCCAGATGTGCCTAAACAGTGGAAACCCCCCACAAGTGACCCCATTTTGGAAACTAGACCCCATAAGGAGCTTATCTAGATCTTTGGTGAGCACTTTGAACCCCCAAGTGCTTCACACATGTTTATAATGCCCGAGCATGAAAATAAAAAATCCTAATTTTTTTCCCACAAAAAATATCTTTTAGTCACTAATTTTTTATTTTCCCAAGGGTAACAGGAGAAATTGGACCACAAAAGTTGATGTCCAATTTGTCTTGAGTACGCTGATACCCCATATGTGGGGGGAACCACTGTTTGGGCGCACAGCAGAGCTCGGAATGGAAGGAGCACCATTTGACTTTTTCCAAACAAAATTGGCTGGAATTGAGATTGGACGCCATGTTGCATTTGGAGAGCTTCTGATGTGCCTAAACAGTGGAAACCCCCACAAGTGACCCCATTTGGGAAACTAGACCCCCTAAGGAACTTATCTAGATCTTTGGTGAGCAATTTGAACCCCAAAGTGCTTCACACAAGTTTATAACGTAGAGCCGTAAAATTAAAAAATTATATTTTTTCCACAAAAATGATCTTTTCACCCCAATTTTTATTTTCCCAAGGGTAACAAGACTCCAAAAGTTATTGTGCAATTTGTCCTGAGTACGCTGATACCCCATATGTGGGAGTAAACCACTGTTTAGGTGCATGGCAGAGTTTGCAAGGGAAGGAGCGCCGTTCGACTTTTTCAACGCAGAATTGGCTGGACGCCATGTCGTGTTTGGAGAGCTCCTGATCTGCCTAAACAGTGGAAACCCCCAACAAATGACACCATTTTGGAAACTAGACCCCTCAAGGAACTTATCTAGATGTGTGGTGAGCACTTTGAACCCCGAAGTGCTTCACAGAAGTTTATAACGTACAGCTGTAAAATAAAAATCTTTTTTTTTTTTACAAAAATGATTTTTTCGTCCCCAATATTTTATTTTCACAAGGGTAACAGGAGAAATTGGACCCCAAAAGTTGTTGTCCAATTTGTCCTGAGTACGCTGATACCCAATATGTGGGAAAAACTACTGTATGGGCGCACGTCGGGGCTCAGATGGGAAGTAGTGATGTTTTGGATTGCAGACTTTGATGGAATGGTCTGGGGGCATCATGTCGCATTTGGAGAGCCCCTGATGCGCCTAAACAGTGGAAACCCCCCACAAGTGACCGCATTTTGGAAAATAGACCTCACAAGGAACTTATCTAGATGTGTGGTGAGCACTTTGAACCCCGAAGTGCTTCACAGAAGTTTATAACGTACAGCCGTAAAAATAAAGTCTTTTTTTTTTTTACAAAAATGATTTTTTCGCCCCCAATATTTTATTTTCACAAGAGTAACAGGAGAAATTGGACCCCAAAAGTTGTTGTCCAATTTGTCCTGAGTACGCTGATACCCAATATGTGGGAGAAAACTACTGTATGGGTGCACGTCTGGGTTCGGAAGGGAAGTAGTGACGTTTTTGATTGCAGACTTTGATGGAATGGTCTGGGGGCGTCATGTCGCATTTGGAGAGCCCCTGATGCACCTAAACAGTGGAAACTCCCCACAAGTGACCCCATTTTGGAAAATAGACCCCACAAGGAACTTATCTAGATGTGTGGTGAGCACTTTGAACCTCGAAGTGCTTCACAGAAGTTTATAACGTACAGCCGTAAAAATAATTTTTTTTTTTTTTTACAAAAATGATTTTTTCGCCCCCAATATTTTATTTTCACAAGGGTAACAGGAGAAATTGGACCCCAAAAGTTGTTGTCCAATTTGTCCTGAGTACGCTGATACCCAATATGTGGGAGAAAACTACTGTATGGGTACACGTTGGGGCTCGGAAGGGAAGTAGTGACGTTTTGGATTGCAGACTTTGATGGAATGGTCTGGGGGCGTCATGTCGCATTTGGAGAGCCACTGATGCGCCTAAACAGTGGAAACCCCCCACAAGTGACCCCATTTTGGAAAATAGACCCCACAAGGAACTTATCTAGATGTGTGGTGAGCGCTATGAAGCCCCAAGTGCTTCACAGAAGTTTATAACGTACAGTCGTAAAAACAAAAAAAATCATTTTTTTTTAAAAGTGATATTTTTACCCCCAGTTTTTTTATTTTCCCAAGGGTAACAGAAGAAATAGGACAAATTGCACAATAACTCTTAGGGTCCAGAGTATGCTGATACCCCATATGTGGGGGTAAACTACTGTTTGGGCGCATGGCAGAGCTCAGAAGTGAAGGAGCACCGTTTGACTTTTTCAATGAAGAATTGGCTGGAATTGAGATCAGACGCCATGTCACATTTGGTGAGCCCCTGATGTGCCTAAACAGTGGAAACCCCCCAATTCTAACTCCAACCTTAACCCCAACACACCCCTAACCCTAGTCCCAACCCTAACCACAAACCTAACCCTAACACACCCATAACCCTAATCCCAACCCTAACCCTAATCCTAACTTTAGCGCCAACCCTAACCCTAACTTTAGCCGCAACCCTAATGGGAAAATGGAAATAAATACATTTTTTAATTTTATTATTTTTCCCTAACTAAGGGGGTGATAAAGGGGGGTTTGATTTACTATTTATAGCGGGTTTTTATGATTGGCAGCTGTCACACACTATAAGACGCTTTTTATTACAAAAAATAGTTTTTGAATCATCAGATATTGAGAGCTATAATTTTTGTATATTTTGGCCCACAGAGTCATGTGAGGTCTTATTTTTTGCGGGACGGGGTGACGTTTTTATTGGTACCATTTTTGAGCAGGTGACATTTTTTGATCGCTTTTTATTTCAATTTTTGGGAGGTTAGAATGAAGAAAAATCAGCAATTCATGAATTTCTTATGGGGGAGGCGTTTATACCGTTCCGCGTGTGGTAAAATTGATAAAGCAGTTTTATTCTTCGGGTCAGTACGATTACAGCGATACCTCATTTATATCATTTTTTTATGTTTTGGCGCTTTTATAGAATAAAACCAATTTTATATAAATAAACATGGTACCATGTTTATTTATATCGGTCTTTTTGATCGCGTGTTATTCCACTTTTTGTTCGGCGGTATGATGATAAAGCATTGATTTTTTGCTTTTTTTTTTTTTTTAAGAGGTTCACTAAAGGGTTAACTAGTGGGACAGTTTTATAGGGGGGGTTGTTACGGACGTGGCGATACCAAATATGTGTACTTTTATTGTTTTGTTTTTTTTATTTACAGGAAAAAATTAATTTATTGGGGAATATTTTTTTTTTTATGATTTTTTTAAACAATTTTTATTTTTTTAACTTTTTTACTTTGTCTCAGGGTGGGACATCACTGTATAAGGTCAGATCGCTGGTGTGACAGTGTGCACAGCACTCTGTCACACCAGCGATCGCTCTGGCATCGCTGCAGGCTTCTCAGTGCCTGCTCTCAGCCATGTTGGATCCCGGGTCCTGCAGGGAGGAAGGACCCTCGGAACAGCGCGACACATCACGCTGCTCTGAGGGTCTCAGTGGAGCGCGCAGGGAGACCCCTCCCTGCGCGATCCTCCCCTGTGCCCCCGGTACACCGCAATCATGTTTGACCGTGACCGCTCCTGACACATAGTGCCGGGTGTCAGCTGTGATAATCAGCTGACACCCGGCCGCGATCGGCTGCGCTCCCCCCGCGTCCGATCGCTGGGACGTATTATCCTGTCCATGGTCATACGGGCCCAGGTACCATGGACAGGATAGTACATCGGATGGCAGTAAGGGGTTAAACATTTTCCTTTAGCTCACAGAATGAAGCATATTTCATCACCTGTGCTTGCATGTGAGACCCCTGTGGTGACGGCTCCCCTGGGTCTACTATCTCCATCCACACAATTGGCCTAGGGCTGGTAGAACAATGGATTGAGACCTTGAGATACAGAGGGGATTGAATCATAGAATCATAGAATGGTAGAGTTGGAAGGGACCTCCTGGGCCTTTGGTCCAACCCCTGCTCAAAGCAGGATTCTCTAAATCATCCCAGACAGATGTCTATCCAGCCTCTGTTTGAAGACTTCCATTGAAGGAGAACTCACCACCTCTTGTGGCAGCCTGTTCCACTCATTGATCACCCTAACTGTCAAAAAGTTTTTTCTAATATCTAATCTGTGTCTCCTCCCATTCAGTTTCATCCCATTGCTTCTAGTCTTTCCTTGTGCAAATGAGAATAAAGATGATCCTTCTACAATGTGACAGCCCTTGAGATATTTGTAGACAGCTATTAAGTCTCCTCTCAGTCTTCTTTTTTGCAAGCTAAACATTCCCAAATCCTGCAACCGTTCCTCATAGGACATGGTTTGCAGACCAGTCACCATTCTGGTGGCTCTTCTCTGAACTTGCTCCAGTTTGTTGATGTCTTTTTTAAAATGTGGTGCCCAAAACTGGACACAGTATTCCAGATGAGGTCTGACCAAAGAGGAGTAGAGGGCAATAATGACCTCACGTGATCTAGACTGTATGCTTCTGTTGATACATCCTAGAATTGCATTTGCCTTTTTTGCTGCTGCATCACACTGTTGACTCATGTTAAGTCTGTGATCAATTAGTATACCCAAGTCTTTTTCACATGTGCTGTTACTTAGCCCTATTCCTCCCATTTTGTATATGCTTTTTTCATTTTTATTGCCCAGATGTAGTACTTTGCATTTTTCCCTGTTAAAATCCATTCTGTTAGTTGCTGCCCACTGCTCCAGTTTATGTATATCTTTTTGAATCCTCTCTCTCTCTTCTCTAGTATTAGCTACCCCTCCTAGCTTTGTGTCATCAGCAAATTTGATCAGTTTACCCTCAATTCCTTCATCTAAATCATTGATAAAGATGTTGAACAATACAGGGCCCAAAACAGAGCCTTGTGGTACCCCATTGAGACATTCTTCCAACTAGATGTGCAGCCATTTACAACCACTCTTTGGGTCCGATCACTAAGCCAGTTATGAATCCACCTAACAGTTGCCTTGTCCATTCCATACTTAGTCATTTTTTCAATAAGGATTGTGTGAGATACTTTGTCAAATGCTTTGCTGAAGTCAAGATATACTATATCTACAGCATTTCCCTGATCCACCCAGTCAGTGATTCTGTCATAGAAGGAAATTAAGTTAGTCTGACATGACTTATTAGTTACAAACCCATGCTGACTCTGTTTAATCACTTCATTCTTATCCAGGTACTTGCATACATGTTCTTTAATAATTTGTTCAAAGATCTTTCCTGGTATAGAAGTCAGACTCACCGGCCTGTAGTTCCCTGGGTCCACCTTCTTCCCCTTTTTGAAGATAGGAACAACATTTGCTCTTCTCCAGTCTTCTGGGACTTCTCCTGTTCTCCAAGAATTTTCAAAGATTATGGACAGTGGTTCAAGAATTTCTTCTGCTATCTCCTTCAGTACCCTGGGGTGTAATTCATCTGGACCTGGAGACTTGAATTCATTTATGTTAGCTAAGTGTTTCCTCACTGTCTTTCTGTTTATAGATATCCTGGATTCTTCTATTCCTTTAATAGGACAGTGAAGATCAGTTGATGTTACATTTCCTTTCTGAGAGAAAACAGATGCAAAATAGGAATTTAAAAGTTCAGCCTTCTCACATCCTTTCTTACCATTTCATCATTTTCATCCTGTAAAAATCCTATAGCATCTTTGACTTTTCTTTTACTTTTGACGTATCCCCAAAATCCTTTTTTGTTGCTTTTGATGTCACTTGCAAGCCTTAATTCATTGTCAGCTTTAGATAATCTGATTTGTGCCCTGCAGGTTCTGCAGACGGCATTATATTCTTCTTTAGATATGCCTCCCTCTTTCCATTTGATAAACATTTCTTTCTTCCTTTTTAGCATGTGTTTAAGTTCTATGTTCATCCATCCTGGTTTCCTTAAATGCTTCCCATTCTTCCCTCTTTTCGGAATTGTTAACGATTGTGCTTTGAGAATCTCATTTTTCAAGATTTTCCATCCTTCCTGGACATTTTTGTCCTTAAGGATATCCAGCCATTGGATCCCTCCAATTCTCTTTCTGAGTTCCTTAAAATTTGCCTTTCTGAAATCTAACCTTGACGTCTGAGTCTTCACAGGTCTTCCTCCTCTTGTTATCCAAAATTCTAAAATAGCATGGTCACTACCTCCTAGAGTCCCAGCCACTCTTACCTCCTCCACCATTTCCTCCTTGTTTATGAGGATTAGATCCAATTGACAGGATGATTGCTTTACATTTACCTTTAGCAATCTCCTGTCTGGCCTTCAGTATACATAAGATTCAGCCTGCTCCTCTTCCTTAAGGGCCCGTCTCACACAGCGATCTCAGTCACTAGTTTTGTGACGCAGCAGCGATCTCACCAGCGATATCGCTGTGTGTGACATTCAGCGACGATCAGCCCCCTGCTGTGAATCGCTGGTCGTGTCAGAAATGTCAGGACATTTTTTTGATCGCTGGTGTGACAGGCGGGAGACCAGCGATCCGCTGGTAACCAAGGTACACAGCGGGTTTCCAGGCGCGGGGCTGTGCCTAGAAACCCGCTGTGTACCTTGGATACCAGTGCCCTGATGCAGGGAGCTGGTAACCAAGGTACACAGCGGGTTTCCAGGCACCGCGCAGCTTGGAAACCCGACGTGTACCTTGGTTACCAGCTCCCTGCATCAGGGCGCTGGTATCCAAGGTACACAGCGGGTAACTAAGCGATGTTACCCGCAGTGTCGCTGTTCCAGATCGCTGCCCTGAGCTGCCTGTTTGACAGCTCAGCAGCGATCATGTAGCGATACACCAGCGATCCTGACAAGTGCATATCGTTGTCGGGATCGCTAGTGTATCGCTATGTGAGACCCAGCCTTTACTGTCACTGCATGGAAACATTGATTCCTGAGGATGAACTGATGAGCAAGAAAATCTCTAATAAAATACAACAATAACGACGCAACCAGTGCTCCATGCTGAGAAAAGTCTTTGAGTCCATTCGTCCTATAGTCTCAAGTAAGTGGCCATCTCCTTCCAGGGTGAAATACGCTGCAAGAATTGACATTATGCAGATTTTAGTCTGCTGTAAATTTGCAAGGAAAAATAAGCAACGTGTGCGTGAGACTTCAAGGATCTCATTTACTTTGCTTGTACTGTAAAACGCATATTTTCCTCAAATCTGTGAGGGAAAAAGGAGCAAAAATGCAGAGTCGGCACATAGTCTTCAAATGAATTGGGGAGAGTCAGAGCAACTGATCAATTTATATTTATTGGGTGCCGGAGACTATAGTAAATGGGGGGCACAGTGCTGCCTAATCACTTTATATGTTGATTAATGTATGGTTAATAAATATTAACGGAGGGGTACATATACAATATACAGTGGGTACGGAAAGTATTCAGACCCTTTAAATTTTTCACTCTTTGTTTCATTGCAGCCATTGGTAAATTAAAAAAAGTTCTTTTTTTCTCATTAATGTGCACTCTGCACCCCATCTTGACTGGAAAAAAAAACAAAAATGTAGAAATTTTTGCAAATTTAATAAAAAAGAATAAACTGAAATATCACAAGACCTTTGTTCAGACACTCAATTTAAAGTCACATGCTGTCAATTTCCTTGTGATCCTCCTTGAGATGGTTCTACTCCTTCATTGGAGTCCAGATGTCTTTAATTAAACTGATGGGACTTGATTTGTAAAGGCGCACACCTGTCTATGTAAGACCTCACAGCTCACAGTGCATGTCACACCAAATGAGCATCATGAGGTCAAAGGAACTGGCCAAGGAGCTCAGAGACAGAATTGTAGCAAGGCACAGATCTGGCTACAAGGTTATAGGGCTAAGCTACAGCACATGTGAAAAAGACTTGGGTATACTAATAGATCACAGACTGAACATGAGTCAACAGTGTGATGCAGCAGCAAAAAAAGCAAATACAATTCTGGGATGTATTAACAGAAGCATACAGTCTAGATCACGTGAAGTCATGATTACCCTCTACTACTCTTTGGTCAGACCTCATCTGGAATACTGTGTCCAGTTTTGGGCACATTTTAAAAAAGACATCAACAAACTGGAGCAAGTTCAAAGAAGAGCCACCAGAATGGTGACGGTCTGCAAACCATGTCCTATGAGGAACGGTTACAGGATTTGGGAATGTTTAGCTTGCAAAAAAGAAGACTGAGAGGAGACTTAATAGCTGTCTACAAATATCTCAAGGGCTGTCACATTGTAGAAGGATCATCTTTATTTCATTTGCACAAGGAAAGACTAGAAGCAATGGAATGAAACTGAATGGGAGGAGACACAAATTAGATATTAGAAAAAACTTTTTGACAGTTAGGGTGATCAATGAGTGGAACAGGCTGCCACGAGAGGTGGTGAGTTCTCCTTCAATAGAAGTCTTTAAACAGAGGCTGGACAGACATCTATCTGGGATGATTTAGTGAATCCTGCTTTGAGCAGGGGGTTGGACAAGATGACCCAGGAGGTCCCATCCAACTATGCCCTTCTATGATTCTATGACAACAGAATTTCTGCAGTACTCAAGGATTCTAAGAGCACAGCGGCCTCCATAATCCTTAAACTGAAGAAGCTTGAGACCACTAGAAATCTTCCTAGACCTGGCATCCAGCCAAACTGAGAAATTATGGGAGAAGAGCCTTGGTAAGAGGTAAAAAAGAATCCCAAGATCACTGTAGCTGAGCTCCACAGATGCAGTAGGGAGATGGGAGAATGTTCCACAAAGTCAACTATCACTGCAGCCCTCCGACAGTGGGTCTTTATGGCAGAGTGGCCCTACGGAAGCCTCTCCTCAGTTCCAGACATATGAAAGGCCACATAGAGTTTGCTAAAAAACACATGAAGGACTCCCAGACTATGAGAAATAAGATTCTCAGGTCTGATGAGATGAAGTTAGACCTTTTTGGTGATAATTCTAAACGGTATGTGTGGAGAAAACGAGGCACTGCTCATCACCTGCCCAATACAATCCCAACAGTGAAACGTGGTGGTAGCATCATACTATGTTTTTTTTATCTTCAGCTGCAGGGACAGGACAACTTGTTGTCATTGAAGGAAACATGAATGCGGCAAAGTACAGAGATTTCCTGGTTGAAAACCTCTTAAGAGTGCTCTGGACCTCACACTTGGCCAAAGGTTCACTTCCAACAACACTATGACCCTTATGTCTTACTGACACCTCTCCATTACTAAGCCGGGCTTAATGTCAACTTATAACAGAAAGGTGACATTAACCCTTTATTACCCCACTAGCCACTGCTACAGGGAAAGAGGGAAGAACCCAACAAAGCTCCAAAATAGGTGCATCTAATAGCTGCGGACTGCTGTTTTTAGGCTGGGGGGCATATTCATGGCCTCTTACCAGCCTGAGAATAGCAGCCCGCACCTGATAGTTTTGCCGGGTTGGTTCAAAATATAAGGGGGACCTCATGTCATTTTTTTAAATTCATTCTTCTCTGCTCACGCTGTTGCCAGTAGTGCAGGGAGAATGACAGCTGCGCTCAGCACCACTGTAGCGCTACTTCCCCTGCGGCCATCCTTGTGGTACTGATGTGGCACATGTAGAACACATAGACATGGATATCTCCGGTACCGTGTTTTCCGTAACGGAAATATCTGGACGTGTGAAACGCCCTTACAGGAGGAGAATATAGCTCTTCTCCTCTATAGTAATTCTCTCATGTCTGACCTAATGTACTTGTAAAGTGTCTCCCCAATCTGAACATGAATGTGGCTTCTCTACTTTGTGACTTATTTTTATTTACCTTACTCACTTATATTGCACCATCACATTCTGCAGCTCCGTACAAATATCATCACTGTCGCCATTGGGGCTCACAGTCTAAATTGAATGTCAGAATGTCTTTGGCGTACGGGAAGAAACCCAAGATACCTCTTGCACATGTTGTCCTTTGTGGGTTACAAAACCCAGTACTCCAGCACTGCAAGGCTACAATGCTAACCACTGAGCCAAGCATTGATCCGCTCAAGTTTAACAAGATCTGATATCAGCAAAAAACATCATATATTCTGAACATGAATATGGCTTTTATCTCGTATGAATTCTCTCATGTTTACCAAGGTTACTCTTAAATGCAAAACATTTCCCACATTTTGAACACGAATACGGCTTCTCTCCTGTGTGACTTCTCTGATGTGTGGTAAGATATGATTTATCTGCAAAACATTTCCCACATTTTGAACATGAATATGGCTTCTCTCCTGTGTGACTTCTCTCATGTGCAACAAGATTTGCTTTCTTTGTATAACATTTCCCACATTTTGAACATGAATATGGCTTCTCTCCTGTGTGACTTCTCTGATGTGTGGTAAGATATGATTTATCTGCAAAACATTTCCACATTTTGAACATGAATATGGCTTCTCTCCTGTGTGACTTCTCTCATGGGCAACAATATTTGCTTTCTTTGTATAACATTTCCCACATTTTGAACATGAATACGGCTTCTCTCCTGTGTGACTTCTCTGATGTGTGGTAAGATATGATTTATCTGCAAAAGATTTCCCACATTTTGAACATGAATACGGCTTCTCTCCTGTGTGACTTCTCTGATGTGCAATAAGATTTGCTTTACTTGAGAAACTTTTTCCACATTCTGAGCATGAATATGGTTTCTCACCCGTGTGAACTCTTCCATGTATAACAAGAATAGATTTACTTCTAAAGGATTTCCCACATTTTAAACATGCAAATGGCTTTTCTCCTGTGTGAATTTTCTGATGTATGACATGACTTTGTCTACTTGAAAAACATTTCCCACATTGAGAACATAAATATGGCTTCTCTCCTGTGTGACTTCTCTCATGTACAGCAAGATTTTGTTTAGTTGTGAAACTTTTCCCACATTCTGAGCATGAATACGGCTTCTCACCCGTGTGAACTTTTTCGTGTGCAACAAGAAGACAATTTTTTTAAAACTTTTTCCACAGTCTGAACATGAATACAACTTTTTCACTGTGTGACTTCTCTGGTGAAGAACAAATATATTAAATCTTGTAATACACTTTCCACATACTGAACATACATACGGCTTCTCTGTGTGATTTTTCTCATGTGTGACTAGATGTGATTTATGTGCAAAACGTTTTCCACATTTTGAACATGAATACGGCTTCTCTCCTGTGTGACTTCTTTCATGTGTAATAAGATGTGATTTATCTGTAAAACATTTCCCACATTCTGAACATGAATACGGCTTCTCTCCTGTGTGACTTCTTCTGTGTGTAAAAAGATCTGAGTTTTTTGAAAACTGTTTTCCACATTCCCCACATTGAAATCTTGTTCTGTCTTTCAGAGCTGTACATGTGGTGACAGTCAGTGCTTGGTCAGGAGACAGTTCCTCTGGATTATCTGATGTATCTGCAATGTGTCCTGGACGTACATTGGGGGTGACGAGGTTTTCTTCTGACGAGGGATGCACAATATCTTTACCTTCCACTTTATTGTTTAGTAAAAACATGACGTTTCCTTTACAGTTCTTGTTCAGATTTTCTGTTAGAAAAAAATAATACAATCCATTTTTCATTCTTGTCAAACCACAATTTACATACATTTATAACACCTCTATTAGTCTGGATTTACGCAGGACTTGTGCGTTCTAACGTGGATTAAACATGAAAGAGCATTACTCCTTGTATATTTATATCTCTTTATAATCCACTACTGAATCTGGTCAAGAAAAGAGAAATAAAAACTGCATGAGTGAATCCAGTGCTATAAGGTTTTGTATAACACTCTGAAATGGATTTGTGTCTGCAGTGAGTGATTGTGTTACTTAAATAAACCGCCACTAAATCCTGCCTGTCCTCTGCCTACACAGATTCTCTGCACCAACTGGGCAGCACTTTCATAAATCAACATATCGAATGTTCAACCGATCAAATGTTCAACCGATCGAATCCTCAGATCAAGCCATGACACCCATCTGACCTAAGAGCAGAACAGAGATGCCCCGGCACACCGAGAAGTACAGTCCCATTCCCAGGTCCTATTAATTACATGAATCATACAGTAACTGTACTGCCCCGTGTTCAGTTACGTCTCTCCATGCTCAATGTCACATCAGTCTGGGGATGAATATTGGAAAGACACCATGATTTAATATTATCAACAATCTCAACATTTACCAAGATATTGTGAGATGAGATAAAGCAGACACCTGAGGCTGAATTCATGGCCGCCTCATGGTTTGTAAAGCCTAATGGCTGCCCAACTAAGACCACATATTATAATGTCCAGCTCCTGACCACTGCAGCCGATCACAGAGCTCCACACTCAGGAGAAAGCAGGACATCATGGCTTCCTGGCCAGAGATCATCAGACTAGAGGCATGTCCTGGAGACATGTAGTTTCATTATTTTTTACTTTTGAAGCAAAGCCAGACAATCGTCCTAAAGGTGACTACTAGAAGACTGACCCAAAAAGAGCCATTACGTGTAGAGTATAGGACAGTGGAGCTCTGACTGCTTCAGATACCAGGGACCTCAGGGGGACGAGGTGTCTCCTTCAGTGCGGAGAAGTCAGGAGATCCTGCATCGTATAATAGATGTAGAAAACAACCATGGCCTCTGTTCTCAGCTCTCATTATTAGGACCCTTCCTACAACTGTAATGCAGGTGATCTGAATGCAACAGATGGATCAACAATCTACTTCTACTTTATTCGCTTAACCCCTTCACCCTGTTTTCACCTTCCTGACCAGACCAATTTTTACAACTCTGACCACTGTCCTTTTTTTTTTAAATGTGGTGCCCAAAACTGGACACAGTATCCAGATGAGGTCAGACCAAAGAGTAGAGGGGGATAATGACTTCACGTGATCTAGACTGTATGCTTCTGTTAATAAGTCCCAGAATTGTATTTGCCTTTTTTGCTGCTGCATCACACCGTTGACTCATGTTCAGTCTGTGATCTATTAGTATACCCAAGTCTTTTTCACATGTGCTGTAGCTTAGGCTACTTTCACACTTGCGTTTTTTAGCGCTGCGCATCGTGCGCTATTGGTCGCATGCGCAATGTTCCCCTATCATTAACATGGCGGGTGCAGGGTCTTGCGCTTGCACGCGCTCATTAGCGTTTGGCGTGCGCTGCGCATTTTCCAGGTGTGCGCCCAGACGCGCTAGACGCTACATGTTGCATTTTTTTTTCAGCACATCAATTAAAAAAAGGCGCGTGCGCACGTGTGCGCACGCTATGCGCATATAAATATCATTGCCGTCTATGTGGGCGCTGGCGTGCGCGTGGCTGTGCGCTTACAGCGCTTGTGTGCGCACGCGATTTTTTAGTAAACAATGTCTAGACACTTGTCCAATTACCCCCTAGACAAGATACATTGTTTGTGAGGAGTCTAGATAAAGGAGTGTACATAAAGGAAGGTGTCAGTGCCACACAGACTCCTACTCAGACTGCCTGGAGACTGCATGCTGATAAAGAGACCTGAAGATACAGCCTGGATCGCTATAAAAAGGCCTGCAAACAGGGTGCACCATACTACACTGCCTGGAGACTGGAAGATCCATCTTGGACCACAAATACACAGCCTGGATACTGCCTGGAGACACTGCGCCTGGACTCAAGACCGATCCAAAGTGCAAGAATGTGAGTATTCTTTAACCAAATGACAGGCTGTCCTTATAATGTAATATGTGCTCATGTAATTTTTTTTTTTTTTTGCAGCATGTCTTCTGGATCCGAATATTCCCCATCCCGGCAAGAACTGGCCGAAGCAGAGCATGATGTGAGTATCTTCCTGCCTTTGGGTAAGTATAGCTGCTGAATCTACAAATGTCTACAATTTGTGTTCCTTTTTCAGACATCATCGTCGGACACGGCCATTGAGGAGTCTCAGGAGCAGTCGCAGCCGAGTCAAGTCCCGGTGGCGAGACGGAATGTAAGTATATAGCCTTTGAATGTCTATTTCTTTTGTACTCCTATTGTTATTTTCTTTCTAAAAAATATACAAGATTGTAATTTTTATTTTGTTTCTTCTAGGTTCCACAACGGGACGACGACCTGTATGTGGACAACGAGGCCCTCATCTGCCAGGTCCATGAGCGTGTCCCGTTGTGGGACAGCCGTGATCCGCAGTACAAGGACAATGTGGTGACCCGGCGGCTATGGAACGAGGTGGCCACAGCGTTGATGGATGACTGGGACAGCGCCTCTCCAAACCTGAAAAAGGCGTTTAGTAAGTATTTTCATTCTCTGTAATACTGCACTCACTGTTGTTCCTGATGGCACTGATGGGTTTGCTGGCAGATATACTCTACCAGCAAACCCAACAGTGCCATCTGGTTCAACAGTGACTGCCCTGTGTATGCTATTGCTATGTGTTGTGCATTCTATTGTTTTTTTTTATGCTGCACTCACTCTTGTTCCTGATGGCACTGATGGGTTTGCTGGCAGATATATTCTACCAGCAAACCCAACAGTGCCATCTGGTTCAACAGTGACTGCCCTGTGTATGCTATTGCTATGTGTTGTGCATTCTATTGATTTTTTTATGCTGCACTCACTCTTGTTCCTGATGGCACTGATGGGTTTGCTGGCAGATATATTCTACCAGCAAACCCAACAGTGCCATCTGGTTCAACAGTGACTGCCCTGTGTATGCTATTGCTATGTGTTGTGCAATCTATTGATTTTTTTTATGCTGCACTCAGTCTTGTTCCTGATGACACTGATGGGTTTGCTGGCAGATATATTCTACCAGCAAACCCAACAGTGCCATCTGGTTCAACAGTGACTGCCCTGCCTGTGTATGCTATTGCTATGTGTTGTGCATTCTATTGATTTTTTTATGCTGCACTCACTCTTGTTCCTGATGGCACTGATGGGTTTGCTGGCAGATATATTATACCAGCAAACCCAACAGTGCCATCTGGTTCAACAGTCACTGCCCTGTGTATGCTATTGCTATGTGTTGTGCATTCTATTGGTTTTTTTTATGCTGCACTCACTCTTGTTCCTCATGGTAATGTTCTTTTTGCTGCCAGATATATTCTAACAGTAAACCCAACAGTGCCATGTGGTTCAACAGTCACTGACCTGTGGATTCTTGAGCTATGTGTTGTGCATTCTATTGAGTTTTTTATTGCCCAGTCACTCTTGTTCCTCATGGTAATGTTGTTTTTGCTGCCAGATATATTCTAACAGCAAACCCAACAGTGCCATCTGGTTCAACAGTCACTGACCTGTGGATTCTTGAGCTATGTGTTGTGCATTCTATTGAGTTTTTTATTGCCCAGTCACTCTTGTTCCTCATGGTAATATTGTTTTTGCTGCCAGATATATTCTAACAGCAAACCCAACAGTGCCATCTGGTTCAACAGTCACTGACCTGTGGATTCTTGAGCTATGTGTTGTGCATTCTATTGAGTTTTTTATTGCCGCAGTCACTCTTGTTCCTCATGGTAATGTTGTTTTTGCTGCCAGATATATTCTAACAGCAAACACAACAGTTTCATCTGGTTCAACAGTCACTGACCTGTGGATTCTTGAGCTATGTGTTGTGCATTCTATTGAGTTTTTTATTGCCCAGTCACTCTTGTTCCTCATGGTAATGTTGTTTTTGCTGCCAGATATATTCTAACAGCAAACACAACAGTGTCATGTGGTTCAACAGTCACTGACCTGTGCATTGTAGAGCTTTTTATAATGCTGCATTGACAGTTTGATATTTTCATTCAGGTATGTGTGATGAGACATATTTTGCCCTGACTGCATTGTATAATTTTTTTTTCCCTCAACAGTGAACAAAGTCCGCACACGATGGCGCTCGATGAAGGACCGCTTCAACACTGATGTTCGAGCAGAGGGACAGGTTCGCAGTGGTTCAGCAGCAAGGCGCAGAAAGAAATATCGCTACTATCGCGAGTTGGCGTTCCTGAGACGGTCCTTGCCAGCAGAGCGTAAGGTTTTTTTTTTTTTCTACAGCTGATGCTTCTTGTTAATGCATTATAGTAATGTTTTGTTTTTCTTTCCACAGCACCTGGAGCAGCACCATGCAGCCTGTCCCTGAAGCGGTCCTTCCTCGGACGACCTTGGACCCGTCACAGCCATCCGACAGCCTGGAAGCAACTTGCAGGTCAGCAACACGGACAGCTGGTGACCAGGAAGCTGGTCCATCAGGTCTTCCCCTCTCCCAGGTCTCTGCCACTGGTTATGCGGGCACTTCCCGCCAGCGGCAGAGGGCCATGGAGAGGAATGTCTTGCCCGAGTTTGTTCACTTGAGCGAGGCCTTTCATGGCAATATCAAGTCGCTTGGAGGCACAGTTGGAAGCGGTTTTTCACTGATGGAACGGGGTTTTACCCACATGGATCACCGCTTCAACAGTGTCGAACAGCGTCTTGATCGCCTGGAGACCGACCTCAACAGACCAGCGCACCATTTTTTCAGTAAAATTGAACGGGGCATGGCGGAACACCTTAGTTCTGAGCAACAGCTGAGTGTGATGCAGGCCTGCAACACTGCTTACTTGCAGGCTATGCAGCAGAATCGGTACGTGCAGCAGTCAGTGGTTGCATATCCAACAGTGCCACTACTGATTCGCCACACATCACTACCGACTTCTGCTGCATACCACTGCACGGCCACCAGCATTCCGAGTCACCACTACACCACCACAAGTCCGAGTACTGTTGGACACTCCACCGTTGCCACCACCATGGCAAGCGCTGCTCCTGTGTGGAGCAACACCACCACAGACACTGGTCCACAGTCATGGACTCAAGCCACCGCAGTACCTGCTTGGGCCACCGCACCCACTTCTCCTTCTAGGAGTACTGCCAGCAGTCTGCAACAATTTATGGCCACCGCACCCACTTCTCCTTCTAGGAGTACCGCCACCAGTCGTCAACAATTTCCGGCCACAGCACCCACTGATGCTATGAGTACCGCCACCAGTCAGCAACTCATTAACGAATTTCCGGCACCCACTCATTCCCCCTTCCTTTGGAACACCGCCAACCCTTGTGCTACTCAGAGCACTGCTAACACTTCCACCGCCACTGCCACCACCGAGCATGAGAGCGGTTACCCACATTCACTCTTTTTTGGGTCAAGGCCACGGTCAACCAGCTCAAGGCGGACACAGAGAAGTCGGTCCATGCATGGTACCCCTGTCCCCAAGAAGAAAAAAAGCAAAACTTTGTTGGTCCATCCACCCTCTCCTCCTAATGTGTCTCAAACTGCCTCTACTTTGATGTCTGATCTTCCTTCACCACTACTTTTGTTGTCCCTTCCCCTCGAACCCCTTCATCGCTTTCCAGCCGCTCTTCATCTCTGCACACCCCAGAGTATCGAAATTTCCACCAAAACGTCAGTCGCAATAAAAATTTGTAATATTATCTGTACAAATCACATTTCTCTACAACTTCTGTGGCAGTGACAATACCAATGGCATCTTGTACACATATTGTACTAATCTGATTTTTCTCTAACTTCTGGGGCAGTCACAATACGATGGTCATCTTGTACACATATTGTACTAATCTGATTTTTCTCTAACTTCTGGGGCAGTCACAATACGATGGTCATCTTGTACACATATTGTACTAATCTGATTTTTCTATAACTTCTGGGGCAGTGACGATACCAATGGCATGTTGTACACATATTGTACTAATCTGATTTTTCTATAACTTCTGGGGCAGTGACGATACCAATGGCATTTGTACACATATTGTACTAATCTGATTTTTCTATAACTTCTGGGGCAGTGACGATACCAATGGCATTTGTACACATATTGTACTAATCTGATTTTTCTATAACTTCTGGGGCAGTGACGATACCAATGGCATGTTGTACACATATTGCACTAATCTGATTTTTCTCTAACTTCTGGGGCAGTGACGATACCAATGGCATCTTGTACACATATTGTACTAATCTGATTTTTCTCTAACTTCTGGGCCAGTGACAATACCAATGGCATCTTGTACACATATTGTACTAATCTGATTTTTCTATAACTTCTGGGGCAGTGACGATACCAATGGCATGTTGGACACAAATTGTACTAATCTGATCTATCCAAAATCTTTGTGTCTTTGTGTCTCGTGACGTCAGGGAATTTGTGCAGTCCTGCGGGACTTGCTCTCGCTCCAAGCCTTGCTCTCGCTCTAGTGGTTTGTTAATGCCATTACCTGTGCCCAAGAGGCCATGGACCCAAATCTCTATGGATTTTATTTCCGACCTCCCTGTTTTTCAGAGAATGACCATTATCTGGGTAATCTGTGATAGGTTTTCCAAGATGATACATCTTGTGCCATTACCTAAGTTGCCTTCCTCCTCCGAATTGGTGCCTTTGTTCCTTCAGCATGTGGTTCGGTTACATGGCATTCCGGAGAACATTGTGTCTGACAGAGGAGTCCAGTTTGTTTCCAGATTTTGGAGGACATTTTGTTCTAAACTTGGTGTTCAATTATCTTTCTCCTCTGCTTTTCATCCTCAGACCAATGGACAAACCGAGAGAACAAACCAGACCTTGGAGACTTATTTGAGATGTTTTGTGTCTGCTGATCAAGATGACTGGGTCTCTTTTTTGCCTTTGGCTGAGTTTGCTCTTAATAATAGGGCTAGCTCTGCCACCTTGATGTCTCCATTTTTCTGCAATTTTGGGTTTCACCCTCGATTTTCTTCAGGACAGGCGGAGGCTTCTGTCTGTCCGGGTGTTGACTCTGTTGTGGAGCGAATGCAGCAGATTTGGGACCAGGTAGTGGAGAGGTTGTCTCTCTCTCAGGAGAAGGCCCAACGGTTTGCCAGCCGGCATAGGACTGATGGTCCTTGGTTTAAAGTGGGGGACTTGGTTTGGTTGTCCTCAAGAAATATCCCTATGAGGGTTGCATCTCCAAAGTTTAAGCCTAGGTTCATTGGACCTTATAAGATCATGGAGATTCTTAATCCTGTTTCCTTCCGTTTGCTTCTTCCAGGGACATTTAAGATCCATAACGTGTTCCACAAGTCCTTATTGAAGAGGTTTGTCGAGCCAGTGATTCCTATGGCTGCGCCTCCTGACCCTGTTTTGGTTAAGGGCAATCTGGAGTATGTGGTTGAGAAAATATTGGATTCTCGTTTTTCTAGACAGAAACTCCAGTATTTGGTTAAGTGGAGAGGTTATGGTCAGGAGGACAATTCTTGGGTGTTTGCTTCGAACATCCATGCTAGGAGACTGATCCATGCCTATCGCCGAGCTCATCCTGATCGGCCTGGTTGCACAAGTGAGGATTCGTGACCCCTCCTCAAGGGGGGGTACTGTTATGAATGTGCTAGAGATGGTTTCTGAGCAGAAGCTCCCTCTTGTGGTTACAGACAGTACTGAACCTTTCAGCAAGGAATGGCAATCTGGGATCACGGACTGGTCTGATATAAGGGAGGTTCCCTCCCATGATGGTTGCCGGTGATCAATTGTTCTTGTCTCAGTTGTGGTTCCTGGTTCATTTGTTTGCTGAGTCTTGCCTGCATCTTCTGCTATCAGTTAAGATATTTTCTGCTTTTATTTTTGTGCTTGCTTTTTGCATTGTTCCCTGCACTTCTGTGGAGGTCAGCCAGGTCCCCTCCGGAGGCTTGTGCTCCTCTCAGTTTATCTGGAGCCACTGTTGTTTGTTCATTTGCTTTTTACTGTTTTTTCAGTGGCTGCGGCTTAGTTTTGTTACACCAGAGATCTGATTAGGTGGTAGAGATCGTGTGATCTCAGGTGTTTTTGCAATCAGAAGAGTTGGTATTTTTAGGGGTTTTATTGGATTGCAGTGAGTATCCTTTCCTGTACTTTTCTGTCTAGACAGATTGGGCCCCAGCGTTTGCTCATTCTATTTTCTGTCTGTGTCCGTGCTTCTTCTTGTCTAACCGCCATTACATGTTTGGGGGCTTCCTATTTTCTTTGGGGATCTGCTCCGGGGCAGATAGCTTTCATCTTGTGTAGTTATCTCTTAGGCTGTGACAAGGCGTCTAGGATCAACGTAGGAACGCTCCACGGCTACCTCTAGTTGTGTGGTTAGTTCAGGTTACTGCAATCCAATAGGTTCCAGCCTCTCTGGTGTATTGCCGTTTTTGCTTTTTCTCCTCAGCTACCAAAACATAGAGAGAAAAAGAAAGAGGGGAAAGAAAGAACAGAGAGAGAAAGAAAGAACAGAGAGGAAGAGAGAGAAAGAGGGGAAATAAAGAACAGAGAAAGAAAGAAAGAAAGAAAGAAAGAAAAGAAAGAAAGAAAGAAAGAAAGAGAAAGAAAGAAAGAAAGAAAGAAAGAAAGAAAGACAGAGGGGGAAAGAAAGAACAAAGAGAAAAAGAAAGAAAGAAAGAATAGAGAGAGAAAGAAAGAACAGAAAGAAAGAACAGAAAGAAAGAAAGAGGGGAAAGAAAGAGGGAAAGAAAGAACAGAGAGAGAGAGAAAAAAGAACAGAGAGAAAAAGAGGAAAGAACAGAAAGAAAGAAAAAGAAAGAAAGAAAGAAAGAAAGAAAGAAAAAGAAAGAAAGAAAGAAAGAAAGGAGAATGAAAGAACAGAGAGATAGAGAAAAAGAATGAAACAGAAAGAAAGAGGGGACAGAAAAAAAAGAACAGAGAAAAAAAGAAACAACCGAGGGAGAGAGAGAAAGAAGGGAAAGAAAGAACAAAGAGAAAGAAAGAACAGAGAGATAGAGAGAAAGAAAGATGGGAAAGAAAGAACAGAGAGAAAGAAAGAACAGAGAGAGAGAAAGAAAAGAAAGAAAGAGGGGAAAGAAAGAGAAAGAAAGAAAGAACAGAGAGAAAGAAAGAACAGATAGAAAGAAAGAAAAGAGAGATAGAAAGAAAGAGGGGAAAGAAAGAAAAATAACAGAGAGAAAGAGAAAGAAAGAGGGGAAAGAAAGAAGAGATAGAGAAAAAGAAATAAAGAGAAAAAGAAAGGGGAAAGAAAGAAAGAACAGAGAGAGAGAAAGAAAGAAATAGGGGAAAGAGAGAGAACGAAAAAAAGAACAGAAAAAGAAAGAAAGGGGAAAGAACAGAGAGAGAGAAAGAGGGGAAAGAAAGAACAGAGAGATAGAGAAAAAGAAAGAAACAGAGAGAGAGAAAGAAAAAGGAAAGAAAGAACAGAGATAGAAAGAAAGAGGGGAAAGAAAGAACAGAGAGAAAGAAAGAAAAAGAACAGAGAGAAAGAAAGATGGGAAAGAAAGAAAGATGGGAAAGAAAGAACAGAGAGAAAGAAAGAAAGAACAGAGTGAGAGAAAGAAACAGAGAGAGAAAGAAATAAAGATTCTATAAAGATACTATAGCAGCCCGGCTCCTATTGTAGTGCCCACCTGAGCCTCCAGATGCAGGACAGGACATATCATGATCTGCTCACATGGCCGACATCCCCGATTCCAAGGCGAGGACACGGTGATGGATCTGAAGCATTCCCTGAAGTGCCTCCATGGTTCCGTCACAATCTCCTCCCGAAATTACCTCATTTCCGGTCATCTTCCAGCACGTCACTTCTGGTGGAACATCACGTGCGAGTTTTAAAGTGTTCTTCGGGGCTCCGGCATGTACTCCTGTGTCCACGGGAAAAGCTCCCGGCCGGGACAGCGGGGCAGACTCTCAAAATCGGGAGTGTCCCGCTGAATTCAGGAAGGTTGGGAGGTATGAATGCTCCCCACCACACACCTTGTACACGCACGGCTCTGCACACCTCATACACAAACGGTTCCGCTTTGTATGCCTCGTACACACAAGGCTCCACTCAGCATACACAAGGCTCCACTCCGTACACCTTGTACACATGCAGCCACGCTTTATACACACACGACTCCACTCCGTAAACCTTGTACACATGCGGCTTTGCAGCATACACCTCGTACACACACGGTTCTGCTCCGTACACCTCGTACACACGCGGCTCCGCTACATACATACAAGGCTCCACTCCATACACACACGGCTCTGCTCCGCTCTGTACACACACGGCTCAAGCACGGCTCAGCTCCGTACACTTCACACACACAGGGCTCCATTTCGTACACACACAGCACTGCTACATCTACCTCGTACACACGGCTCAGCTCCGTAAACCTCGTACACACGCGGCTCAGCTCCGTAAACCTCGTACAGACACACGGCTCCGCTCCATCCAACTCGTACAGACACGGTTCTGCTACATCCAACTCGTACATACAAGGATCTGCTCCGTACACCTCATACACACTACAGCACTGCTACATCCATCTAGTACACGGGCGGCTCCGCTACGTGCACCTCGTACACGCGCAGATCCGCTCTGTGCACATCTTACACAAGCGGCTCCGCACCGTGCACCTCGTACACGCGCGGCTCCGCTCCATCCAACTCGTACACACATGGCTCTGCTACATCCACCTCATACACGTGCGGCTCTGCTCCATGCACCTCGTACACGTGCGGCTCCACTCCGTGCACCTCGTACATGTGTGGCTTAGCTCCGTGCACCTCGTACACGCGCGGGCTCCGCTCCATCCAGCTCGTACACACATGGCTCTGCTACATCCACCTTGTACACACACGGCTCTGCTCCGTACACACTACATCACTGCTACATCCACCTCGTACACACGGCTCCGCTCCGTACACCTCGTACACACACGGCTCCGCTCCGTACACCACGTACACACACGGCTCTGCTCCGTACACCTCGTACACACACGGCTCCGCTCCGTACACCTCGTACACACACGGCTCCGCTCCGTACACCACGTACACACACGGCTCCGCTCCGTACACCTCGTACACACACGGCTCCGCTCCGTACACCTCGTACACACACGGCTCCGCTCCGTACACCTCGTACACACACGGCTCCGCTCCGTACACCTCGTACACACACGGCTCCGCTCCGTACACCTCGTAGACACACGGCTCCGCTCCGTACACCTCGTACACACACGGCTCCGCTCCGTACACCTCGTACACACACGGCTCCGCTCCGTACACCTCGTACACACACGGCTTCGCTCCGTACACCTCGTACACACACGGCTCAGCTCCGTACACCTCGTACACACATGGCTCAGCTCCGTACACCTCGTACACACACGGCTCAGCTCCGTACACCTCGTACACACACGGCTCAGCTCCGTACACCTCGTACACACACGGCTCAGCTCCGTACACCTCGTACACACATGGCTCAGCTCCGTACACCTCGTACACACGGCCAGGCTCCGTACACTTCGCATACACACGGCTCCGCTCCGTACACCTCGTACACACACGACTCTGCTACATCCAACTTGTACACACTACAGCACTGCTACATCCACACTGTAAACCCGAGTCCCGATCCCCACACACACAAAGTTACCCTCATCCAGCACCATGACAACCATCTCAGCGCAGAGTCCTGCATACAACGAGGACACTGATCATGTGACCCCTGACTCTTCCCCTCCTGTGACCTCATCACAGGTCCTGTGGGCACATAAGAGAACAGCATAGCAGCGTCATTTGCTAGCTGTGAGCCGCTGAGCTGTAGAGACAGGGAGGGAAGGAAAGGGTGCATGGGGGTGTGGCAGCTCATCTCACTGCGGGACACATAGTGTCCTTAGTGGGACGGGGGGTTCAGAATCGGGACTGTCCCGCTCAATCCGGGACGGTTGGGAGGTATGCTCACTGTCTCACAGCATCCCACCTGTCTCGCTCTCCAAGCATGTTCCAGTAATTCGGCCACGGCGTCTCTCGGACATGGCTTGGCTCTGATCACGACCTTCCACTGGAGCGGGGCACAGATCTTCCTCACAACTTAGGCCTTCTCTGGCATCTGACGGCCTTGGGCTCTTCTGTGCGATGGAGGCTGCAATCCACCTCGCAGGCATACCCCTGGTTGCGCTCCGTGCCAAATGCCTTCAAAGCTTGGACAGCCTTATATCAAGCGTCCTTCTGTGGGTCCCTGATCTGTGAGCAGGTGAAATCCTGGCAAATTCCCAGCACAAATGGTTCCTGCTAACAATTCTGGCTACTTCACTTTCAGTTGGTCCAGCAGATCGGCGTGTTCGCTTACAGTTACTCAGTCTCTCTTATCCATCTCATTACACAACTGACACACAAGCCCGTCCCAGGCAGAATACGGCTCTCACACAAAGCCAAGTACACACATGTAGTCGAGTGGTTGTGTCAGTCACCTGAACCGAGAGCTGGAATCAGAGACAGTGTCAGGTGAAAGCGTTTTTTATTATTTTATTTTTTTATAACTATTTATGCTCTTACTAAAATATCTAATTATCTACTAACAGCGAAATCTAATGGTCCCTGCTCCCTTCTAATTCTCCTGGAGCATATGGCACCACTGATCACCAGCTCCTCCTCACTATGCTCTGCTCTATCGTTCTCAGGGACATCGTTCTCTCCTGGTTCTCCTCCTACCTCTTGGACCGCTCCTTCACTGTATCATCCGTTGGCTCTTTTTCCTCTTATTGTTGGGGTTCCTCAGTATTCAGTCCTAACCCCCTCATCATGCAGTCAGGGTCCCTCATAGTTTAGTCCAAGGCCCCCTCCTCTTGCTGTCAGGTTCCTCAGTATTCAGTTCTAGGGCCCCTCCTCTTACTGTCAGGATTTCTCAGGACTTAGATCCAGGTCTCCTCTTCTTACTGTTGGGGTTCCTCAGGGTTCAGACCTAGGCCCCCTCCTCTTCATGTCAGCGGTTCCACAGGGTTTAGTTCTAGGCCCTCCTCCTCTTCTCTCTATACACCACTTTTGAAGAATATGGGGGAATAATGGCAGATTAGGATTTCATAAGGAGATTTAGATATGTTTCCACGGTCAGGAAACCATCAGTATTAGCTGCGGATTGAACGCTGTGTCCTACCGCAGCGTTTAATCCACAGCGGCCAGATGTTCCAGCATAGTTGGGTGGATTTTATGAAATCCCATCTCCACTATGCATCCGATTACGCGGGTAACATAGTAACATAGTTATTAAGGTTGAAGGAAGACTTTAAGTCCATCTAGTTCAACCCATATCCTATCCTAACCTGCCCTAACATGTTGATCCAGAGGAAGGCAAAAAAAACCCAAGTGGCAAACAGTAAGCTTCACATTGGGGAAAAAAATTCCTTCCTGACTCCACATACGGCAATCAGACTAGCTCCCTGGATCAACGCAGTATCTAGGAAACTAGTGAATATAGCCTGTAATATTCTACTTTTCAAGAAAGGCATCCAGTCCTTTCTTAAATTTTAGTAAGGAATCACTCATTACAACATTAGACGGCAGAGAGCTCCATAGTCTCACTGCTCTTACAGTAAAGAATCTGCATCTGTGATTATGGCTAAACCTTCTTTCCTCCAGACGTAGAGGATGCCCCCTCGTCCCCGTCACAGGTCTAAGAGTAAAAAGATCATTAGAAAGGTCTTTGTACTGTCCCTCATATATTTGTACATTGTAATAAGATCACCCCTAAGCCTTCGTTTTTCCAAACTAAATAACCCCAAGTGTAATAACCTGTCCTGGTATTGCAGACCCCCAGTTCTCTAATAACCTTGGTCGCTCTTCTCTGCACCCGCTCCAGTTCAGCTATGTCTTTCTTATACACCGGAGACCAGAACTGCACACAGTATTCTAGGTGTGGTCGCACCAGTGACTTGTATAGAGGTAAAATTATGTTCTCCTCATGAGCATCTATGCCTCGTCTAATGCATCCCATTATTTTATTTGCCTTGGCAGCAGCTGCCTGACATTGGCCACTAAATGTGAGTTTGTCATCCACCCATACACCCAAGTCTTTTTCAGTGACAGTTTTGCCCAGTGTTTTACAATTAAGCACATAATTATACATCTTATTTGTTCTACCCAAGTGCATGAGCTTACATTTTTCCCCATTAAAGCTCATTTGCCATTTATCAGCCCAAGCTTCTAGTTTACATAAATCCTCCTGTAATATAAAATTATCCTCCTCTGTATTTATTACCCTGCAGAGTTTAGTGTAATCTGCAAATATTGAAATACTACTCTGTATGACCCTACAAGGTCATTAATAAATATGTTAAAGAGAAGCGGCCCCAATACTGACCCCTGTGGTACCCCACTGCTAACCGTGACCCAGTCCGAGTGTGCTCCATTAATAACAACCCTTTGTTTCCTATCCATGAGCCAGTTCTTAACCCACTTACACATATTTTCCCCTATCCCCATTGTTCTCATTTTATGTATCAACCTTTTGTGTGGCACTGTATCAAAAGCTTTTGAGAAGTCCATGAACACCACGTCCACTGCATTCCCTTGGTCCAGTCCTGAACTTACCCCTTCATAAAAGCTTATCAGATTAGTCTGACAAGAACAGTCCCTCGTAAACCCATGCTGATATGTGTCATGAGGTTATTCAGCCTCAGATACTCCAATATAGTATCCCTTAAAAAACCCTCCAGGATTTTACCCACAGTAGATGTTAAGCTCACTGGCCTATAATTTCCAGGTTCAGTTTTTGCCCCCTTTTTGAATATTGGCACCACATTTGCTATACGCCAGTCCTGTGGTACAGACCCCGTTATTATGGAATCTTTAAAGATTAAAAATAATGGTCTATCTATAACTGTACTTAATTCCTGCAGTACTCGGGGGTGTATCCCATCCGGTCCCGGGGATTTGTCAATTTTAGTGATTTTTAGACGCCGCCGTACTTCCTGCTGGGTTAAGCATGTGACATTTAATGGAGAATTTTTTTTTATCTCTGATCATGTTATCTGTCATGGGATTTTCTTGTGTAAATACAGTTGAAAAAAAGTCATTTAGCATATTGGCTTTTTCCTCATCCTCATCCACCACTTCACCCAGACTATTTTTAAGGGGACCAACACTATCATTTTTTAGTTTCTTGCTATTTATGTAGTTAAAGAATATTTTGGGATTATTTTTACTTTCTCTGGCAATGAGTCTCTCTGCCTCAATCTTTGCTGTCTTGATTTGCTTTTTACAGAATTTATTCAGTCTTCTGTATTTATTTAATGCCTCATCACTACCTACTTGCTTTAATTCCCTAAACGCTTTCTTTTTGTCCCTTATTGCGCCCCTTACAGCTCTATTTAGCCATAGTGGTTTCCTCCTAATTCTAGCATGTTTATTCCCATAGGGTATATACTGTGCACAGGTCCTATTCAGGAGCTAATAAACGTCTCCCATTTTCTTTGTGTATTTTTATGTCTCAGGATATCATCCCAGTTTATTGCACCAAGATCATCTCTCATCCGTTGGAAATTTGTCTTCCTGAAGTTTAGTGTCCTTGTAACCCCTCGACTACACATCTTATTAAAGGACACATGAAAGCTTATTATTTTGTGATCACTATTACCCAAGTGACCCCAACCTTATATTTGATATGCGGTCTGGCCTGTTGGATAATATTAGGTCTAGCAGTGCCCCCCAACCCTTATATTTGATCTGCGGTCTGGCCTGTTGGGTAATATTAGGTCTAGCAGTTCCCCCAACCCTTATATTTGATCTGCGGTCTGGCCTGTTGGATAATATTAGGTCTAGCAGTGCCCCCCAACCCTTATATTTGATATGCGGTCTGGCCTGTTGGGTAATATTAGGTCTAGCAGTGCCCCCCAACCCTTATATTTGATCTGCGGTCTGGCCTGTTGGGTAATATTAGGTCTAGCAGTGCCCCCAACCCTTATATTTGATTGCGGTCTGGCCTGTTGGATATATTAGGTCTAGCAGTCCCCCAACCTTATATTTGATTGCGGTCTGGCCTGTTGGTAATATTAGGTCTAGCAGTGCCCCCCAACCCTTATATTTGATCTGCGGTCTGGCCTGTTGGGTATATTAGGTCTAGCAGTGCCCCCCTTTTGTTGGGTCTGGCCTGTTGGTAAAGGTACATTATTATATTGTCTGCGGTCTGCCTATATATTGTCCTGCCCCAACCTTATTTTGATATGCGGTCTGGCCTGTTGGGTAATATTAGGTCTAGCGTGCCCCCCTCTTGTTGGGTCCTGAACTAGTTGTGAAAGGTAATTGTCTCTCATAGTTGCCAAAAACTTATTACCTTGCTGGAACTGCAGGTTTCTGTTCCCCAATGTATTTCAGGGTAGTTGAAGTCCCCCATAATAATGACTTTCCTTGAGTCGCTGCTTTATCTATTTGCTTTACGAGGATATTCTCTGTTGCTTCCATTATTTTAGGAGACTTATAACAAACCCCTATCAATAATTTATTATTTTTCCCCCCTCCCCTAATCTCCACCCACAGAGACTCTACATCTTCATTAGATTCACAGATATCACGCAGGATGGGATTAAGGATGATTTTACATATAAACACCCCCACCTCGCTTATTTTTACGGTCATTTCTAAACAGACTATAGCCCTGTAAATTAACCGCCCAGTCGTGGCTCTCATCCAGCCAAGTCTCAGATATCCCCACCATGTCTCAGATATCCCCACCATGTCTCAGATATCATCCAGCCAAGTCTCAGATATCCCCACCATGTCATAATTATGTTCCAACAAAATTAATTCTAATTCCGCCATTTTGTTGGTGAGGCTTCTGGCATTAGTATACATGCACTTTATGTATCTCTCTGAACCTCTATTTTTCTTAAATTATTAACTGTTCTAACCCACCCTCCATGCCCCCCCACCCCAATTTCATTATTTGTGCCCAGGTCTCTATCTGTACTGCCTTCCCCTCTATAAAATGAATACCCTCCCCCCCAGTCCCTAGTTTAAAGACTCCTCCAACCTTCTAGCCATTTTCTCCCCCAGCACAGCTGCACCCTCCCCATTGAGGTGCAGCCCGTCCCTAGCATAGAACCTGTAGCCAACTGAGAAGTCGGCCCAGTTCTCCAGGAACCCAAACCCTCCTTCCTACACCAATTCTTGAGCCACTTATTAACCTCCCTAATCTCCCGTTGCCTCTCTGGTGTGGCACGTGGTACCGGCAGTATTTCAGAAAATACCACGTTGGAGGTCCTTGCTTTAAGCTTGCAGCCTAATTCCCTGAAATCATCTTTAAGGACCTTCCACCTACCTCTAACTTTGTCATTTGTGGCAATGTGCACCATGACCGCTGGGTCCTCACCAGCCCCTCCCAGTAATCTGTCAACCCGATCAGCGATGTGTCGGACTCGAGCGCCAGGTAGGCAGCACACTGTTCGACGATCCCTGTCTTTGTGACAGATTGCCCTATCTGTTCCCCTAATAATTGAGTCCCCCACTACCAGCACCTGTCTGGCCTGCCCTGCTCTCCTAATTCCCCCCTTACTGGAGCAGACACTCCCCGGCTTTCAGAGGACATGCCTGGCTGCAGCAGTGCTACCCCTGTACTGACAACCCCTCATCTGCCAACTTTGCAAACTTATTGGGGTGTGCCAGATCAGGACTAGCCTCCCTGGCGCTCTTCCCTCTACCCCGCTTTCTAACTGTCACCCAGCTTCCTACTTCAGTGTCCTGCAGCTCCACCCTAGCATCCCCCCCCTCATCTATCCCATTGAGCGTCTGCTCAGTGAGCAGAAGACTCCTTTCCATATTGTCTATGGATCTCAGTGTTGCCAGCTGCACATTTAGATCCAAGATTTGGGCTTCCAAATGCACAACGTGCTCACATCTCACACAGCAGTATGCACCCTCGACCGGCTGTTCAAGGACTGCATACATGTGGCAAGATGTACACTGGATGGCATTGGCAATAGTGGAGCACATATCTAATGGGGATTTCACCAGACAGCAAAGATAAGTAAAAATAAATAAAAAGTATTAATAAAATATACAGTAACAGCAATTCAGTAAATCCTCCCTTGGAAACTCCCTGAATCCAAAGTCACAAACTCCCTGAATCCAATGCGTGTCTTTTTAGACGGCAGCATGTCTATTTACCTTGCGGCGATGCTCCGTCCAAAGCGCAGACAATCCGGTATGTGGAAACGTACCCTTAACGTGAAGTACAAAAGATATAAGCAGATGAATCATGTCAATTACTAGTTTGACGTTCGACAACTTGTGCTGGGCCGCACGGGGTGCCAGCTGGTTCCTGCTCCTTCCAGCACGTTACACAACATGGCCGTCTCTTTAGAAGTGAACAGCAAGCATGACAAAGAGAGCACATGGCCACACACAAACCTTTTAACCCCTTCAGTTGGTCAAACCTTTTTTGCCCTCGGGATAGGCCACATCCCCTCCCCTGGTGTTTGAAAGTTATGATCCTTCATAGGTTTTAGGAGTTTTAGCTGCAAACAAAAGGTCATAAGACAGCTGTTCAGGCACAATCAGATTCAGATGGTACCCTGTGATGCTTGGAGATCAAACACTGCTTTGCTACCTGGCTTTTCTGAGTTTCTCCGCACCCTGGGGTGCTAGAACGTATTGAGATCCTGGAAGGTGTTCGGTCCATTCCAGAGATCTTGAAAATGTAATCGGTGTGTGGCTTGTGAATAACTTCATATTCTCCTTAAATCTCCATATGAAATTCTACCTGACCAGAAGAAGTTTGAATGAAGCAGTCACACACCGTGGGCTCCATAGGTGGTCATGCTGTAAGACCATGGTTACTAGCTGGTTGGTCTGGACCACCTACTGAGCCAGATGTCCTGTTACAGCTACACATGCTGAAGGAAGATTGTAAACTGCCATTAATTCCCCCATATTCTTCACACCACCCCTATTGGGCAAAAGATCAGAAGATTTGGTTTTCAGTATCATCTCTTTGATGATGTCACCCAATTATACTCATCGTCTCCTGTCATCTCCCCAGAATTATTACAAAATACCAGGGATTATCTGTCCGCTGTCTCTAACATCATGTCCTACCTAAAGCTGAAACTGAATCACTCCAAAATTACCATCCTACTTGTCCTCTCCGCAGTGCTACACCGCCCTACAACTCCTCCTCATTTCTGTCTATCACCCTACCTGTGCTCTCCATTCTGCAACTGATCCAAGATTGCCATCCTACAAAATCCGAACCTCGCACCTTCATCTCCAGGACTTTTCTCATGCTGCTCCAGTTAAATTATGAACAACTGATTCCTAATTTTGTGGCACAATCAGAAATCTTATTTGACACCACCGGCCTCACAGAACTAGAATTTTTCAAAGTCTTTTTCTCTGAGGATTTTGTTACCCTCATAGTGGGCCAAATTAATTTGTACGCTCATCAATTTTTGGCACAAAACCGTGATTCATCATTTTCTAACTGGTCTCCTGTAGACACAGTTGACGAAGTTGTGGGGTCTGGTCCTTCACATGAGGATCCTGAAGAAGCCAGAACTTTGGCAATATTGGAGTGTGGATGTTTTATACAAGACTCCAGTGTTCCGATTGGCCCAGACACGTTTTGAAGCCATCCACAAATTCCTGTATTATAATGATAATGGACGGTGTCCTCCCCGAGATGACTCCAACTTTGACTGTCGGCTCAAAGTTCGGCCGATCATCGAACACTTCAACAAAAAGTATGCTGAAGTGTGCATGCCCCCAAGGGAAGGCTCAAATTCCGTCAGTACCTGCCCAGTAAGAGGGACAGGTATGGAATTAAATTCTATAAGCTGTGTGAGAGTACCTCAGTATACACCCACAGGTTTATGAAGGGAAGGTCACCCGGATTGAACCCCCTAAATGCCCCCTGTCCTGGCAGTGAGTGGGAAAAGTGTGTGGGATTTGGTGCACCCACTGCTGAATAAGGGTTATCACCTCTACACTGATAACTTTTATACCAGTGTCCTGCTCTACAAATCCCTCTCTGTGCGAGGTGCCGCAGTCTTACGGTACTGTCCACAATAAAATCAGAGAGGCCATCCAAAAACGCTAATTGGGTAGATGCTCAGAAGGGGTGACAGCAGAGCTCAATGTAGTGACCACCTGCTGGTGATCAAGTACAAGGACAAGAGGGATGTCTCTTTCTTGGCCACCATACATGGCGATGGCAGCGCCCTCAGCACTGTACGGGGTACCTCTACACAGGTCCGCAAACAGGACTGTGTACTGGGGTACAACAAAAACATGGGGGGTGTTGATCTCTCTGATGAAATACTACAGCCGTATAGTGCTTTGAGAAAGGTCAAGGTGTGGTACAAGAAGCTGGTTGTGCACATCATACAGATGGCAATACTCAACGCTTTCTGCTGTCACGATGTCCACATCAGACCAATACGTTGTACCTTCAGTTCAAGGAGGTAGTGATCAAGGCCCTTATATTTGCCATTCAGGGCCCAAGTACATCTGGAACTTAAGGTGCTCTTATCGTACCAGGCCAACATTTCTCAGGTGAGGTTCATCAAAGCGGAAAAAAACTAAGTTGCAAATGAGGTGCCGAATGGGTTACTGAACGGAAATATGCAAGGACTCCATTTGTCAGTGTGACATCTGGCCCAATAATCCTTGCCTGTGTATGAATGGCAGACACGGTACTAATTAAGGAACGTGCCTCTGACTGCGGAGCCCCCATATGGATAGTGTTAGAAGGAAATTCTGGTCAGTGCCATTTCCCCCCCTTCTGCCACTCCTTAGGTGATGCACTAATTGGGACGCCCAACTGACCAATCGGTTTAAAGGGGAAGGGGAAGCGTCCGGCCACACCTACATGGGTTAAATTCAGGTGCAGTGGTCAGTAACTTCCTCTTTTCCTCGGCTGATCTCTGGAAGCTGTTGTCTCCTGATGACCACGGAACCCCCTGCAGCCATGACTGACACCAAGATTGAGGCCCTGCAGCAGAGAGCAGCACAAGAAGGTGAGCAATGGCTTTAAGCCCTTATTACTGGCCTTGGTGCTCACCTCCCTGTGCCCTCTCATGACCCCCTAATAGTGGCTCAGCCTCCATCCTCGCCGGCCCCTCCTGACCTCTCACTCTGCCATGCCGCACAATCCTCTGCTGCCTCCCCTCCTAATACTGGGTTACACACGGCCGTCACCTCCCCTGTGTCGCTCCCATCGTGTGGCCCACCTCCATCTGCTGCCATTATATGTGATCCGTCATCATCCTCCAGTCTTGCCGCGGCCCCTCCCCGTCCTCCGCCTGTGCTCTGGATGCTGCGGCAGCTGTGCATGGTGGCAGGTGGTCAGGAAGGTTCTCCCGGCCTCCCGAATGGCTCCATGTCGGTGGGGAAGCTCTGGTCACCATACGACATCACCATGCCACCGCCACCTTAGTCTTGCTGCGTCCTCCTTGCTGTTCCAGGGCTCGGACCAGGATGCGCCGGGTCCGAGCCCCTGCAGTCAACGCCGACTTCCCGCATGTCATACTCTGGCCCCGCCCACCTCCAAACTGGAGTTTCGGCCAGCGTCAGAAGACTTCCAAATCAGCCAAGGTCCGGTCCACTCTGTCCCTCCTGCAGGCGCAGCTGCTCTGCCTGCATGGGGGGACGCAGAGACAGGATCAAGGTCCCTCAATGACGCTGTTGAGCGAGTTGATCGGTCCAATCCGACCGACCTGCGTGCTCTGCAGCAGCAGCAAGCCAGCAGTAATAATCTAAATGTAATTGTACCAAACACTGATGCACCTCCAACACTCCCAATGACTGCCCAAACAGTAGCCAATAAAGATGGTACATTAACCCCTGCCCTCCCACACACAGCCCATAATATTGAATATAGTGACGTAGCGCCACTTCCCATATTACACAGCACACCACTAACTGCTACGTCCCTTAACACACTTAATGGACCTCTTATTGCCCCCAACGCGTCCCACAGCAGCAGCGAGCCGAGGCATAGATGCTGCGGGACCTCCTACTCCTCCTCAGACGACTCCCGTCACCATTCCCGCTATCCCTCTAAAAGACGTTCATCATGCTGCCACCAAAGACACAGCTCACATAGGAGCTGCCACAGATCTCATTCCTCTAGATGGCGTTCCCCATCCACATCTAAGTGGTCCAGAGTAGGCGGGCTTGGGCACACGACAGATGCCAGAGGTCACGTGCTCGATCATTGGCTGCCAGCCGGAGTGAATCATCACCCAGGGCCTCCAGCCAATCCATCCACCAGATCAACACCGGAGTTCCTCTGCCAACGGGAGTCACTTGGGCTTGGCACACGACAGAGGTCAGACGTCAAGTGCTCCATCATTGGTTATCAGCCAGGGAGATCCATCCCCATCTCCCAGGGCCTCCGGCCACGTCAGACACCGATCCAGAATAAACGATACAGCGGGAGCTGGAGTTCCTCCATCACCTGGAGTCACTCGGCCCTAGTCAGATAGCGGTGAGTGTTTTCAATCCAGCGAACACCAAGCTGAACATTACACAGGAAACAACGAACTAGCATGAGCCATTAAGGCGCTAGTTCAATACTTGACTCGCCCATGTGGGTCAACCGACAACAAGGTAACACCTCAATTAGCGAGCCTACACAAAGACGTGTTTTTCTGTGGAATAAGCCCGCTAGATGCACACATAGAAGAAGAGACTAGACAGAAAATATGGAATAATGACTACGTCAACATCTGGTCCTTATTATCAGCAGACCAACAGACGGTAGATAAGGAAAGATGGACAAGTGAACGGGTATACGATAGAAACAGGCCAAAAATAGTGCAAACGATGAATAACTGGCTACAGGCATTTGCACTATTGGGCTGTATCATGGGTCAGAAGCATCCGGAACGCTGCTCCAAATTATATATATATATATCAGGACCTTATATATAATTCGTATAAATCGCATGGCGGTTCCGCCTGGTGGTGGTGAGACGAGGAGCTCCGCAGGCGGCTGGCCCTACAGCCCAATCTAGGCTGGGGAGTTAAAGCAACAGACGTGTGGCTGTGACTCATGCTGTCACAGAAGCAGTCCCCCTTTTCATCCGTGACCACTAATTACTCCACAGGTCAACACTCAGTGGTCGTCCGAAAACCCGGGGACTGCTGGCTGTATAAAGAGGGAAACTCTCGTTTCCACGCGTCATGTAGATATATTGCTCAGCTTGCGGGTGGACATCCAGCGGCAAAGTGTACTTTTCAGGGAAACAGAGCGCCTACACGGCAAAACCCCGGTGAGCGTAACCGCTATGGGTCCCTGGTTAAACCTCTATCCCAATATAGAAGCAGCACAACAATTACAATATGGATTACGGCTTTACAGATGGATTTTTTTTTATAACATAATTTTTATTGATCTTTTTGAACATAACATCGGCAGGATAACGTAGCATAGGACAGAGCATCAGCAATGACACTGTAAATTACCAGAAGTACATATACAAATCTTACTTGCCAGACTACAGGTCCGCATAACTTTTTGAGATAGTATATAGATACATGTTGATCTCCGTCAATGTCTTGTGACACAAATTTTGGGGAAACAGTAAGAGAAAGAAAAGACAGACTGACTACATAGAAGGGTAATAGGGGAAGGAGGAGAATCTCTTTTCCTGTATTTTGCATTGTCAGAAGTGTTATTCTACGGTAATATACGTAGTATCTTTAATAGACATTATACATCTGGAATAGTTCCCAAGACCCTAACGTCCCGCTCAGATTCTCCAGACAGCACCATTCCTTGTGGCGGAAGGGACTAATCATTTTCAATATTTCGTGAGGGCTATAGTGGAAACCAATGAACGTTTTCCACAGCGGAAATACTTTCCCTGCAGAGTTTTCTTTGCTCCTTTCCGCCTTTATTAATTCCATTCCCAGTAGGTGTTTCATCTGGGCTATTATCATCGCCATCGATGGGGTGCTTCGTTTAAGCCATTCGCCAAATACACCATGTAAGGCTACACTAAGAATGTGTGGATGTTTTTAGGGATCTTTGCTTTACCTCCTGTGGGTTGTGTCTCTGGGGGTCTTAACTGGTGAAATAGCATAGTTTGTGGTGTTTGTGGGAGATGGGTTCCCAAGCACAATCGAACCTGCTCCCTTACCTGTTCCCAGTACTCTTTAGCTGCCGGCATTCCCACACCCCGTGCCAGAGATTTGTTGAAGGCGTTCCGCACTTAGGGCATGCTGTCATCCGGTCAGGGAATCTAGGAGAGGATGGGATATTGAAGCCATATAATGCTGTATGCATGAGCTTACAATAGGTTTCCCTCCATCTTTCACATAAAATGGATTTTTTAACCTGTTCCCACCCCTGTAGAATTGTCTCTGCGATATCCTTATCCCCGGTCCATTTCTCCCAGGTTTTAAACAGCTTGTTCTGCTTTAGCTTAAGGAATTTATGTCTTACAGTGTTGTATATTGAGGATATGCTGGCATTCTGAGTGCTCATACCCACCCTATTATCTAGAATGTGTAGTTCCGCTTCATTAGGCAGCCTGCGAAGTCTAGATAAGCAGAAAGCGTGGACTTGCATGACCTGTAGGAAGAGTCTGCTTTCTATATGGGATTTGTCCATGATTTCTTGCGGGCTCAGCCATCGTTTAACCTCTGCATGCATAATATCCCAGCTTTCTTCATGTTATCGCCTGTTTGTTCTATCGCTCTTGATTTCTGTTCCCTGGGGGAATTCCGGGTGACCAAATAGTGGCATATGTTTAGAGATCTGGAAGGGAAGGCCGAATGCCTTCCTTACTATCTTCCAGCATACAATAGTATCCGGAGCAATAGGTAGGATTTCACATTTTTCGGGAGTTTGGCTTGTTTTGTATGTAATTCCCACGCTGCCGCCAGCTGTCTTTCCAGTTGAGTATTAGAGTAGCAGTTAGTCTCCTGTAGCCAATCTATCACATGTCTAAAAAGACTTGCTATGTTGTAGGCTCTGACATTCGGAACATCGATCCCACCGTCACTCCTAGTTAGCTGCAGTTTTCCCAGTGCGATTCTGGGCCTTTTACCCGCCCATATAAAATGGGTAAAAGCTCGATTTCTTTATATCCAGATGTTTGAGTATCAGGGGTAGTGTCTGTAATGGGTGTAGGAGTCTGGCAAAGCTGATCATTTTAATTAAATGGCATCTTCCCAGAAGAGAGAGCGGTAGATTCTGCCATCTCCGGAGTTCTCCTAGCATTTTTTTCATGAGAGGTGTATAGTTTAGTGAATGTAGTTGTGCCGGGAGCCTGCCTATCTTGATTCCCAGGTAGGTGATATGTGTCTTTGCAATATGTAGTTCTAAACCTAGTTTCTTCCATTGTTCCGCAGGTGTTTATTCCCCCAATTCCAAGAGTTCGCTCTTGGCGATATTGACCTTATAGCCCGAGTATTCACCGAATTTCTGGATAAACTGAAAGATATTTCCTAATTGTTCCAGTGGCCGGGACACAAACAAGATGACATCATCTATTAATAATGCTGCCAGCACCCACTCTGATTCCCTCAAATAAGTCTGACTCATCCATATACCGAGCAAAGGGTTCTAGTGCCAAGCTGAGCAGCAGTGGTGACATCGGGCACCTGTCTGGTCCCTTTATATAAATGAAATGGCTCAGAGAGGAAGCCTGGGGTGTGGATTCTGGCTGTCGAGTCCCTGTACACCCTCCAGGTATATTCTAAAACTGTCCTTTATGTTGAACGAGTCCAGAACCGCCCCCAGCCAGTCCCAGCTGACATTATCAAAAGCTTTTTCTGCATCCGGAGCCAGCAGGGCGGTTTCTCTCCCGACTGGCTGCGGCGACCCACTCTGCCCAACACAATGAGTACCTTTCGTATGTTTTCACCGCCGCCCTACCCTTAACGAATCCCACCTGTGCAGGGTTCATCAGTTGGGGTAATACTACTGTCCGCCATTATCTTTGACATAATCTTCTGGTCTACATCAATAAGGGAAATGTAAGAGCAGGCCTCAAGGGGGTCCTCGCCTGGTTTGGGTAGGACTTTAATATGTGTTTCTTTAGATCTTTCTGGTATGACCCCGTTAAGAGAATGGTGTTGTAATGGTTTGTTAGCAGTGGCTGTTCCCTGAGGGCCCTATAAAACTCCCGCCAAATCCATCTGGGCCTGGTGCTTTCCCATTTTGAAGATGACTTATGGTTTGTCTCATTTCTCCTTCTGTTATTTCTGCATTAATTGCATCTTTTTGTTCTTGTGTTAGTTTCGGAAGAGTGACTTGTTGGAGGAATTTTTTACCTTCTGCCAAATTAGTATGTGAGGGTTTATACAATTCATTGTAAAAGTTTTGTAGTGTTTCATTGATTTTCCTGGGGTCGGAGGTTAGATTTCTCTGGCCATCTCCTAATCTACCTATTGGACTTGCCTGCAGGCTCCCTTTTGCCCGTCTTTCCAGCAATTTCCCCGCTCTGTTGCCATATCTCAGCAATTCAGCCTCCTGCCTAGAGCGGAACATCTGCTCCCTCCTATCAATCCAGGTTTCAAACTCTTGTTTGGCCATCTTCCATTGTTCCCTGTTTTGAGTTGTGGGGCTCTGCAAGAACTCTGTATATAGATTTCTAAGCTTCGCACTAGAATCTGAGTATTTTTCCGCTGCTCTTTTCTTGAGTGAGGCCACAAACATCATAATTTTGCCTCTTAGTACCGCTTTCCCCGTATTCCAGTACAAAGCATGTTGGTTTGCATGTTCCTTGGTTTCCCATTCAAATTCCTCCCACCAGACCCGTAGTTTGTCATTAAATCCCTCATCTTTTGTAAGATAAGCTGGAAATTTCCATATGTAATGTGCTCCTTTAATCTGGTTATCCACCAATTCCATACCACCGGAGCATGGTCAGATATGACCAGGTCATGGATCTCCACTGACTTCGTTCTATTTAATAGTCTCTCCGAGATCAACAGATAGTCTATCCTTGACCAGGATTGGTGGGAATGAGAAAAGTGGGTAAACTCTCTATCCTCTGGATGGAGCCAATGCCAAACATCTCTCAACCCAGTTTGTTCAAGGAAGGAGGGGAGAATAGTCATTTTTGGAGGGATCGGACTCTGGCTCTTTCTGTCCTTCTCCCCATTGTGAACCGTGTTCAAGTCTCCCCCAGTAATTATCAGAGGCGAGTTGTCAAAGACAATTTTCCTCTCCAGGTCATTGAAGAAGACTCTGTTTGGACCATTAGGTCCATATACATTGTAGATTGAATAGACTTCTCCTCCATGCTCTATGGTGACCCAAACCCATCTTCCCTGATCATCACACTCCTGAGACAGCAGATTAAATACAAAATTGCAATGGAATAGTATCACTACCCTGCGTGTCTGCCGTCAGCTGCCGAGCCCACTACTTTCCCTACCCACAGCTTGTTGAGCCTATAGAAATCCTCTTCCTTTAGATGGGTTT